>JACEGR010001574.1:0-161472 GCA_014170235.1 Listronotus bonariensis | reverse complement strand
AGAATATTCTTAAGCTTTTCTGTCAGAAACTACAGAGCATCTTAACAATCTGCTACTGGTTTAAAAGCATTCATATCAAAGTAACGCGGCGAAGTTATTCTAAAGTAGTTCGCTTTGTAACTGTCACAAACTGCATTGCAGTGCGATTATATTAAATTAGATGCAGATAAGCCTTGAAAGGTAATTTTTTCGAATTTTGTTTTTGCTTATACGTTACATGCTGGGAAATTATTCACATCTTTGCTAAAATGTAAGCAGAAAAAGAAACACGAATTTAGCTGACGAAAACGTCAGTGGAGAGTATAAAATAAAAGAAAAAAGGGACAAATGTATATCTATTGACAGCAATAGCTTAGAAGTTTCGGGCAAGAGCAAGCAAATAATAATTCTAAAAATATTAAATAGGTTAAAACAGTGCTTTATAAAAAAATACTAAACAACACGTTGCTGTTTAGGTATAGTAAAAATACACTTAAAACTATGTTTTTCTAAAACCTCCAAATAAAATGCTGTATTTTAATTGTTACCTTTTGTTAACATTATAACATCTCACGAAGAATTTTATATTTGTTTTCTGTGAGTTAAATTTAAACAAAATATTAGTTGGCTTCTCTCCAAAATAAAAAAGGTTAATTAACATTTTATATGGATAAATATTTTTACCATCTCACGAAGACTTATGTCTAAATACCAAAGTACCGTGAGTGCCGTTATTGGATGTTTAACACATCTTTTACCCTGTTGCTTTAACGTTATTTAAGCACTAAAACATGCAGTTTTTGCATTTTACATCACCTTTTAGGCAACGCGGTGGTGCCACCACGGACGTAAGTTTTTAAATAACTACTACCTACGAATAGCAGAATACTACACAGATGCTTTGCCATTACCATCTGTGAGGTGACGAGCTATTAAAAACCCAGTGTAAGAAACTGAGATTCAAACCCGGGTCTCAGCGGTAAGAGATGTATGTAACATAAAGGTAAACTACTTTATTTCGGCACACCACTTAACTTATTGAAAAAGTCTTTTTTTTAACAGTTTGACGCTTTTTTACACTTTAAATCGTTGTTTTGTTTCAGACGATGTTTTAATATAAATGTATGTAAGGTAGCAATTAACGCGACATTAACAAAACAAAAGATTAGGTGATTATAAATTCCGGTATTACTTCTTTCGGTTTACGTGTACTTAAAACGTAAATTTAAAATTTGCTTGCAAAAAACTTTAATAG
The DNA here is from genome assembly GCA_014170235.1 of Listronotus bonariensis. NCBI lineage: Eukaryota > Metazoa > Arthropoda > Insecta > Coleoptera > Curculionidae > Listronotus > Listronotus bonariensis. Next base: position 160,238 of record JACEGR010001574.1, on the reverse strand, counting down.
AATTTTTTGAAAACTAATAATAACTACAAATGGTGCCGGTAATTAATGGTACACAGAAGAACCACGAATTTCTTATGCCAAAATATGAAGATTAAACCACACATACCTATATCTAAAAGTTAATAATAAGAAAGTAACAAGGTGTCAAAGTGAAATAAATATTTTTATTCCAATAACTTTTAATACCACGTTTTAAATGTTTTAACAGAAACACTTCTTCTTCTACACAAAAATAGAATTTTTTGTGTAGAAAGCATAGAGGAGTTTACTGGTTTACTTAGATGGAACATACAGTGTAGCACATAAAATGTATTTAGAAACATATTATTTAATAATTATACAGTGTATATATATATATATATATATATATATATATATATATATATATATATATATATATATATATATATATATATATATATATATATACCGGGTGTTGCTCCGTCGAGCGGGACATAGGGAATCCCATATAAATTTTGAAGTGGTCCAATATTGGCTATCCTAATTATTTTAGAAAAAATATAATTAGGATTATTTAAAGAACTACAAGATCTATTTATTTATTTTAATGAGTCTTTTGGCATGTTCCTACAAAATAATAAACGAGTTAAAACAATAACAATTATTTACAAAATATTAAATGGATGATTTTTTACATTTAAAATTCTTATATTTATATAATAAAACTGACACAAAGGTAGACATAAGACAATTAAAATTATATTTTAAAAATACTAAAAATAATAAAATAAAATAATGGGATACGCACCTTGAAAACATACCTTTTATATTAGATATTTATTAGATATTAATGCAACTGTTTTGTTGGTAGTCGACAGGATAAGAATTTCAGTTGATTTCTTTATTAACTTAAAAAAATGTGTTAATACGGTTTCAAAAAATGTAATCTTAATCCTATGTAGTGCAGATAATTATGTTATGTTTGAGATAGATACTTTTATTATTTTATTAAATTGTAATAATTTTGACTTAAGTTTTCAATGTCTTTTTGTTGTTTACACAATTTTTTTCTTTTTTACATGGATCATTTCCTTTACCATTAGTTTTGGTATTTTTTATCTTGATCAAGTATTTTTGTTTCTGCGTAATTAAAAAAATGTTTTGTTTCAATTTCGTGTTTATGTAAAGCTGTAGATGCATTTTTTTGGTATTTGTGACCATTTAATCTGTTGTTTAGATGTTGGGTAGTCATACCAATGTATTTTTTGGACAATTAGAGGAAGGGATGGAATAAACGACATTTGATTTTTTCTTTTGGGGTGTTTGACTTTCTAATCTTGTAAAAATTGACTTATTAAGTTGTGTCCTTTGTGACATACTATAATATTGTGTTTATTTAAAATATACTTAATTTTTCCGACAAATTGTTTGTGTATGGCATGGCGATATATTTTTATTTTCTAAGTTGTCATTTTTGGTAGTGAAGGCCTCTTTATTATAAAATTTTTGAATTCTTTGTTTACTAATTTTATTAATTAGTGGGAATGCAAAATTATTGTTTTTTAAAATGTCTCTTACTTTATTTAATGTTTCTTGTCTGTATTCAGGTGATGTCAACTGAACTTTAATATTTTGTAAATAATTGTTATTGTTTTTAACTCGTTTATTATTTTGTAGGAACATGCCAAAAGACTCATTAAAAAAAATAAATAGATCTTTGAAAAAGCTTTCCATGTAAGGCGAAACGTCAGAAAATGTAAATTATTGTTTTATTAATAAAAAACCTCAATCCCAAGAAACAAAGTAAACAAACGTAATTATATATATATATATATATATATATATATATATATATATATATATATATATATATATATATATATATATATATATATATATATATATATATATATATATATATATATATATATAGCCGAAGGGCGAGAGAGGTAATTTTCTTAAGTGACTTATATGTAATAACTCACTTGTCTAATACAAAATTTTATCCAACACTTTCGTATAAATCGTTTTTAATATCGAAAATAATTTGAAAACGTCATCCATTATTTGTTACTTGTCATTGTCAACACCAGCAACAAAATTTTGTATTTTTGGAAAGCAAGCTTGTTTGGTTGTAATGCATTTTGTTGGTAACTACGGGTTTGTTAAAGTCTATAATTCACTAGTGAGCTAAAGGGTACTTTAGCTCACTAGTGACTTATAGTACACTTTATATCCTCAAAATCTGATCAATTATGTAGATATTATATGTACGTGTTGGATAATAGTTACTTATTAGATAAGTGAGTTATATTACATATAAGTCACGCAAGAAAAGTTTAACTCTCGAGCCCGAAGGGCGAGAGAGGTAATTTTCTTAAGTGACTTATATGTAATAACTCACGTGTCTAATACAAAATTTTATCCAACACTTTCGTATAAATCGTTTTTAATATCGACAATAATTTGAAAACGTTATCCGTTATTTGTTACTTGTCATTGTCAACACCAGCAACAAAATTTTGTATTTTTTGGAAAGCAAGCTTGTTTGGTTGTAATGCATTTTGTTGGTAACTACGGGTTTGTTAAAGTCTATAATTCACTAGTGAGCTAAAGGGTACTTTAGCTCACTAGTGACTTATAGTACACTTTATATCCTCAAAATCTGATCAATTATGTAGATATTATATGTAAGTGTTGGATAAAATTATTTTACCTCTTACTCTCAAGTTGTCAGATCAATGTCACATCATTCTTAAATAATGAATTACTTAAATCAAGAAAAAATCACTATTATAAAATGGTTTTACCAGGAAAATAGTTATCGAAGAGTAGCGGACATGTTTGCAGCCTATTTTCCCAATAGGCCAATACCAAGTAAATCGACAATAGAACGGACGATAAAAAATTTGAAACTACAGGCACAGTAATCAATTATTGCAAATGTGAAGAAAATCGACGTGATCTTTCGCCAAACGATTTTTTTCTATGGGGACATTTAAAAACTAAGCTAGCAATAAAAAATATGAAAGTTTAGTCAGCTAGGAATGCTATTTCCGCTGAATGTGCCAGAATATCGATGTACCAACTAGCCAACGTAAGAAATGAGTTTTATAATCATTTGGGTTATTGTCTGGCAGTTAATGGAGGAATATTTGAGCATTTGATTAAATCCTGATATTTTTGTCATAAATTGACTTCTAAATGTAGAAAAATTTGTTTTATTGTCTTGCGTAACTGTGAGTGCATGTGTTGGAATTAGCTGTAAACTAAAATGAAATGCGAGGATTCTTTTTGAAATTCCCGTATAAAATTGTTCAGTTTTGGCAATGATATTATTAATTAATGATCTAAATTGTCACTAATAAATCGATATGGTGTTTTTGTTGTTGATTTCTAGAGTACAGGGTGCATAATGAGATACTACGTTGCAGAAGTATTAAGCAGTTTACTCTTTACTGGTTGGTTGAAAAATGCTCAAATTTTCATTTTGGGTGGAAGTTACTGTGCTCTTCAATAAGTCCTAATAGCATTTTTTTCTAAAATAATTAGTGGAGCCAATATTTGACTACTTCAAAATTTACATGGGATTCCCTATGTCCCGCTCGACGGAGCAACACCCGGTATATATATATATATATATATATATACATATATATATGCACATATATATATGTATATATATATATATATACATATATCAACAAAGGTTGTTTTTTTACGCTATTTAGTTTTATGGATTTTTTTATTTTTCAAAATACCATATTTTGTAGTTTTGAATTGCCCTTTATATTATAGTGTGAAATGCTTTTAATGATTTTATTTTTAAAAAGTACTTTTTTCCTTAATTTCGAACCACCTTGTATATCATAGGGCAATTTTTTTAGCGCTTTTAGCATTTAAAACGATGCAAATATTTTTATAAAGAATAACTTTTTTACGAAATATTAAAATAAACTTTTTACAGATATAGTTAAGTTCATCCGTGGACACAATGTATAGGGTCTTTCAATGGGAGTGATAAGAAGTATTTTAAATAGAGATTTCTCGGTTTCTAATCCATATATTTTGAATTTCTAAGTGTTACTATATTTAGTATCGTATTTTATCGTATGCAGTATTATGGTGCAGTTGTGGCCACTTGACGTCTATTCCCTTGAAAATAAGTTCGCCATCATAGGTACTCTGCGCAAGCTATACGCCGCACTGTGGAAAATGTTGAATGTGAGTTAACTTCACGTCAAAACTCATTCACAAACTTTTCCACAGTGCGGCGGATAATTTGCGCCGAGTACCGATGTTGGACTCAATTTTCAAGTAAATAAATATTAAGTGGCCACATCTGAGCTACCACTTTGGTAATATTTTTTTATTACTTCCAACCGATCGAGAAAAGTCAGAGGCTGCATTATGAAACACTATACTAAGTATAGTTAACACTATACTAAATATAGTTAACCAAAAACAGCTAGAAATTAAAACTATATTGATTGGAAACCAAAAAATTTCTATTTGAAATAATATTACTCTCATTGAAAGACTATATATATTTTTAAATAAAACAATATAATAAACAACTCCTCAGAGCAGGGTAATGGTCATCTGTAAAGAAAATTTAGGGTGTTTGTAATATTGCATTATTTAATATAACTTAGCAGTTTATATACAACACCTTTTTAATTTTAATATAAAAAATAAAAATAAGTATTTTCTCACCATCTTTGCACCTCGATATCATCCAAACGGTTGAGTACCATTAGGAAGATAAACGCACCGAGTGTATGTGGGCGGCCCGTTACTTATAATAAGGAATAAGCTTCTAAAGTTGCGTTTTAAATTTTGTAACTTTTCTTCTTTATATGTACTTTTAGAGCATAAATTAAAAAGATACACAAATTATCACCAATTTTTAACACGGTGCCTTTACCTTTATCCGTCACAAGTTATCATATTTAGGCCTTATATACGCTCTTATACAAGCAATTAAAGAAAAAAACTGTAACTGTTAAGTGGATAATAACGTTAAAAATTTGCAAAATTTAAAACGAATTTAACGGAAGTTAAAAATGTCGTTTTTAGAGAGTGTCGCAAGATTTTCGATGACCTGATTAATTGTACCGATAGCTTAATCCGGTAATGGGCCGATGTGCTGCAGTTTTATGCCAGTTTGGTGTCTAAAGGAATTTTAACGATAACTTTTGGAATCACCAAAAAATGCAATTTTTTAAAAAGATAATTTTACGGAATAAGTTTTCAAGGCTTGCTTTGTTACTTTTGAAAATCAGAATTTCTAATTAAACGTACGTAAATGTTTAAAGTCGTTTTTCTCGGAAACCGTTCATTTTATGTAAATGCAACAAGAGGACCTTTTAAAAGATATTCTGATGCTCTTTATTAATTTTGTATCCAAATTTATGAAAGGATTAAAACAAAAAAGTTCTAAGTTATTTTTGTAAAGTGAAGGACAGTTTAGGCCCTTTGGCTTTGACTACTGGCGTTAAATCAGTAGGGTAAATACAAAGAACTATTAGTCATATCTATGCAAAATTTGGAAAAAATCAGTTCACTAAAAAAAAGTTATAAGAAAAGACACCCTGTATCCTCCGTTAATTTTGAGTTTTCTGAAAAATTGTATAGAAGTTTGCTGCATTCAGTTTTCGTGCAGAATCGCCCACAGAAATCCTGATGCGTAATTTTCGGACACCCTGTATATGAATAAAAGGGTGTCAGGTATCAAGCCGACTGTTTACTGTATACAATAGGGTGGAACGAGTATAAAATTCCTAAAACCTCAAGAGCCACATACGGTCATGCAAAACTGTCACATTTGGGGGCCATGGTTAGTTCTAGTTAATTAAATCTTTTTTTTTAGTTCGCTTTATTAAATAATTTACATAATGTGACCCTTTTATATGACCGTCTGTTGCACTTCCAACCAATCAAATTATAGGTTCCGGTGCTTTTTTCTGTAGTCTTACAGCTATAGCTTTAAGGGTGTATCCACTTAAATTCCGCAAAATGACCACAACTTAAAGATAACAACGTCAGTTTTATAATCTATGAATTTTATACTCCTTTACTATTTTGTCAAAAAATCGTATCTAACCTCAATAACTTTCTTTCTATGGTTTTTATACTAATTCACCATATTTTTAAAAATCGATTTATTTTTTGAATTGTGCCCGTTTGATGATTTTAATTGAGTTTATGTATTCCTCTCATATAACCAGCACTCATTGAGCGCCAATAAGGGATGCCTAAGATTACTTATATATTTTGTTTTAAAGTTGATTTTTGGTGTATGCATTTGTAGCAAACTTTGTCTGGAGCTAGTATTGTATCGTTAATACTTTATGGCGGTTTTTTTAATTTATTTTAATTAGAATAAAAAAATTTAAAGCAAAAACAGCAAATAATATAATATTAAAATTTTAAAATGTATGAATAAAAAAGTGTTATCTTTTCTTTAAAATCTAGGGCCCCCAGGATATAATTTGTTTGGTTTTATTTACATAATAATTAAGCATAAAAATTTGTATTTATTGTTTTGGAATTTGCAAATAAATCACTTTGGTTATTTACTATTGTATTTAAATTGCCGCTTTTTAGTGTTTGCTTTTGGATAACAAGCATGAAAATCACTAACACATCAAGTTTGCAGTTTTATACATTTTTCTATTATATTTTATTTTTATTATTTTTATTTAGAATCAAGTAATAGGCAACAATAAAATAATTGGTAGTAACAGAAAAAACAAAATATATAAATATGCACTGTTACAAATTCAAGGGCCTCCATAAGGATCTAGGGAACGCTAAGAGATACAGGATTAAGAAAAATAAAGGTAATACTGACGCCTCAAATACGAAACGTCGGATCTTAAATATAATGACATCATTTTACAGAACAAAAAAGTAGCAATTATAAAGTGACATTTGTTTTAAATATCTCTTTAAATAAAGTAAGAAAACACTGTTTTGCAATTTTTTTTCGGATAATTCCGAAAAAGTTTCAAATTTTTAAACTAAACTTACTAACCAGAACTAACCAGGTGTACTCAGTTGGTAGAGTGTGAAAAGATAGTGACAAAATTATGAATTTGGGATGGTTGAGTTGCTAAAAAAACATTGTTGGGCTCGTAGACGGTAAATAATAAATGCTTTATACCATTTTTTCTATTTTGCCCAATTTTTCTGTTTCACCCGTTTATTTTAATAAACAAAATACAGATCCTAATTAACTATAAAAATTATATTGTATAAATTTTAAGCGTTTTTACTATAAATTTTTTGGGCTTGTCGTAATGACAAACCTCAAAAAATTAAAAAGAATTGAATGTAAAGTAATTAGGCTGAAGTTAACTAACCATGACCAACCAAAAATAATTAAAATTTGCCATTTATAACAGTATAATAAAAGTGTAGGAAGTATATTGAAACAATATTTCAATATTTTATGGATTAATATATACTCACCATATAAGGGATGCTTAATACAATTTGTAATTATGGCTTTTGTACCTATCTGTAACGAGGTCACGCCAAGGAGATTAATCTAGGTTTGAGAAATCCACAATATTAATCTATTTTATCTGCGTAGGTCCAGCACTCGAGTACACCAATTTAACCAACCCTGTATCTCTTACCGTTCTCGAGACCCGGTGAGCCTTAAATTTGTATCACTCTGTATAGTTACAGTATACTGCCAGAATTACATTTTTCTTTGGGTTTACATTGTTCTTTAAAAATTAAAAAACAAAATAAAACCAATATAAAAGATATAAGCAGTTTTGTCTAATAACTTTTTACCTAAATGTTTTATATTTTCCGCCATAAAAGCACTAATATACTACAAATGTTCTTTTTTGGTCATTTAATATGCGAAACTAATTACTACCGGATAAGTTATTTTTTAACTCTGCAGTTTTCCATAAAAAATGCCGCAGTTGCAAATTATTCTGTCTCGATAAAATAAATGTGCGCATTTATGAAATCACAAAAAATATTTTTAATCTAATACTGCATAATACATTCAATAAGTTAATAGTATATTATGGGACGAGCATGAAATCTTATTTATTTCCCACGAGGATGATTTTTGCAGTGTAAGTCATACGACAGGGAAATAAGTATTTCGTGTGAGTCGCATACTATAATTTTTCTACGACTTTCTTGTAGATTTTTATCAATACAAACAATATGTTTAATATTCCCGATTTGTGATAGAATATTTGTCAGCCATGACATATGCGACATTACAGCCTACTGCATTTTTTTATCAAATGTAATTGATTAAATTATTAGTTGATTTTACGTACTTATTACATATTTTTATACTTATAATATGTGACTAAAAAGTAGTGTCTTTTTCTGAAGAATCATATTAAAAAAACAAGGTTCTCGAAAATATATACAAAATATCGTAATAAAGCTCCCTATGACAGTCGTTCGTCTATTACTGGATGTGAGTTATAAGCGTGGGTAATGAGCTATATTACCTGTTAAAAATAACATTATTAATTTATACATTTTTAAACAGTCGTGGAAAAATATTATTACTTTATAATGTTGTAACATACATAATCAGGCTAGGAAACTGCATTAAAAGTAAACACTATAATTCTTCGTGAAATGTAAATCTCTGGCACATGTCTCCTTTTGTTAAAAATTCAAGAATGGGCTTAAACCGAACCGCATGAGTCGGTAGGCTGGTGGGCAGATAAAGCGGTTTCTGAAAGTATATTTAACCGTATTTTAACTGTTTGTTGATAAGCCGTACTTTAAAACCCCTTTATTTATTGCCGACTATAGGTTTTAAACTTGAATTTTAATGGGCTTAGCCATCATCGACGACTCGTTGTTTTAGGGTTTTACAACACAAGTAGGTTACGTTTCAATTCCGCACATTAAAAATAGTAAAATATTTTTATACTGAATTATAAATATTTAAAGGAACACTATACAGGGTGATCAAACTTAGGTCAGCACTATAGTCTTGATTTTTTTATGCTGATTAACGTGCTGCCAACAGAAAAACAATTGAAAATCGGATTTTTAATTTATTTCAAAAAATCTACTTTTTTTTTAAAGAAACACCCTGTATAATATATTTTCATTTTAAAGGTCTATTAAAGAGCTAAATCTTTTTTAGGCAAAAATTACGAAAATTAATTGTTTTTAGTCATTTATCCTCCTAAAATTGACATTTTTCCTATTAAACTTAAATATTGTTTTAGGAATCTAGAACAAATGATTTACATAAAATAATATTATTTAATTAAATAAATTAATGCGTTTAGATATAAAATTTTAGTCACTTTTGGGTTCAAATTATTTCCTTACTTATTTTAATGAAAGCGGCACCTGCATATTGCTTTATTCTTGGATCTTGGACAATTTTATGTACCTTTTATAAAGCGGACGTATAAAGATACGATCTCCAAACTTAAACCCATATAAATCAGGATTTCCGAAAATAAAAACTAAATTTTACTCCAGTTAATTAAGATATTCATCCCCATCGTGAAAAAACAATAATTTGCAACTTACTTCTGACGTTGTTTATAATGCTCAATTGCTCAAATAACTACTAAAAAATTGTATGTTTTACCCATCTATTATTGATCTGTAATACCTTAGAAACGGAATATGTTATGGTAGCAATAATACCTGCTATCACACCTAGGGTATTATAAGCGGGCATTATGATAATGCCCGCTTATAATGCCCTAATGCGCTAATATGGAAATTTTATTGCCTATCCAATTTTATTTCTCTCACAATAAAGATCAAGTTTATACAAAAATATTGTTTTTTTAAACAATACTAAAAATTAAACTTTATTTCCAAAATAAAAATTACAATTTTGAAATGTTCCGGAAAATGTAGCTGATCCCACTTTAGAATGGTCTGTGTTTTTGTGATGGTAGCAGCAGTGGTAGCACTAACGCTATTTTGTGTAGAAGAACAGTCCATTAAAGAATTTTCAATAGTCGATACGGAATTAACCTCGGAATTAACTGAATTGGCAATCATTTTGGCTACTTTGTTTTTGGATGAAATACTTTCTTCTATATATCCTTTTATAAGCTTTTCCATTTACCATGTTGTTTTAGCGTTTCAAACGAAGCACCTGCCTTAACAAGTAAAGTTGACGATGTGCGACGCAAACAGTGGCCGGTGTAAGCTTCTGCATTATCCAATTTTAAAAATTTTGCAATCAATGTTGGGACGCTTCCTATGGTATTTTTTCCAATGGGTTGTACTGTACATCGACCCATTCTATAGGTAAGAAAGAATCTTTTGAAGTTGAAGTTTTAGTTTCTGGTACCTTTATAACCAAGACTGTTCCTCTATCTTTAATGTCATCAATAGTCATTTTGACCAACTCATCTCGTCTTAAACCTTCAAAAATACCCATTACCAATATGACTTTGTGTACCAAGTAGATATCATCTGAAGCCTTCTTAATAAATTTTAATATTTGTTCTGCTTCCAAAACTTTAGACTTCTTCGGGGCGTATCCTTTCGACTTAACTTTTAAAAAAGATATGAGACGATGGTATTGCGAAATGTCTATATTTTCATAGACCATCAACGTAGACCTTAGGGTGGAATACTTGGTCCAGAGAGAGTTCGGACTGTTCGTCCCGACTAAAAATAATAAAGTTTGTTAAACATACGTATTAAAATAAAATCAATAACTTACCAGTTCCTGAAAATATGCCATTAAAACGGTTTCGGTTATTTGAATAATTGCGTTCGCATCTTTCCAAATACCAAATATGCCATACTCCCGATCATACTGTTGCCTTGATTTAACTGGAAAAAGATTTTCGGTCGTTTTTATGGCCTTTTCTCTTATATTTTGTGGAATTTCTTCCATTTTGAGCAAATCGTTAAATAAAAATGCCAACTGACTAACTGATAGAAACATCAAAGTCAAACTTAACACCAGTCATTATCTACTTACGTATACAGGTACACGTGCAACTTATTTTTTATATTGCGAATAAATAATGTAATTAGTCATTGAAAAACTCTTTTTGGGTAAAACATAAACCATTGTATGCACCACGGGCTCTACTGGACTATAATGCCCATCAGGTCATCAGGGCATTATAGTCCTAGTAACGCCCTTGATACATAAATAGCTATAACATAACTATAGTAATAAAATAACGCTTTATTGGTCTCCGAATTGTTTTTTGCATGGCAATTGAAACTATTATTTACTATTGTTTTTTACATCCAACCTACCTAAAGTAGCTCTGGTATACAGGGTGTTTTTAAATAAAGAGTTTAAATAAACCTTGCGGCAAAAAAGTTTTCTTTTAAACTTTACCACCCTTAATCTTAAAACATACGCCATTAAAGATATCTATAGGTTAACTAAAACAACAGAAAATATAAGATAAATATATATATTTCTTTACAATTTAAACCATCCTAAAATTAACAAAATTTCTAAAAGCAAAGAAAGTACTTTTAGGTAAAAATGAAAAATACGGTAGCCTTGTTTTATTTCTAATAAATTCTAAATCATAAAAAGTTGGTGTCACATGAAGATAACCAAACTCAAAAGATCTTTAAGTGTAATGGAATCTCACATCTACCAAATTTTATATCCTACAATTTTATGTACCTTTTCTTTTAGTCCTAAAGCGGATGGATGAAGATACAATCTCCGAACTTAAACCCATATAAATCAGGATTTCCGATAATAAACACTAAATTTTACTCAGGTCGATTAAGATATCCATCCCTATCGTGCGGTGCCGTTACTGTCTTAATTTATAAGTAGGTGTTTAAAAAATACAGGTCCTAAATTTCATTCAGTAATTTGTTTACCTGCGTTTATTCGTTTTCTGAAAAAGGGATTAAATAGAAGCTGTTTGATGTTTTAGAGAAAGAACTTGAGAACTAAATAGATTTCTTTAACACTTTTGAAGAAAAAACCCCTAAAAAGTTTTATTTTTATATTTATTTATTATTTTATTTTATTTTGTTTAAATAAACTTTTTTTATAGGTATCACCTTTAGAAATATTGGTGTCCAAAAGTTTTAATGGAATTAAATATTTAATTATAATTAGGTATAATATGATGTAACCAAATATGCTATGGATTAAAATTTACTTTTCGTTAAATAAAACAGCCTATTAAAGAAGATAAATATATCCCCCTTAAATATATAGGGTTATTTATTTAAAAAATCATACTTTTTGTCGTAATCTGTAAATATAAGAAAAAACCATTTTGAAAACTCATAATAAATCAAATAGAATAATATTTTATTTATTTTGTACGATTAAAAATTAAGAAGTAAGAGAGAATGTAATTTTGAAAGGTGACAGCCGGTACATAAACTGACATTTTTGTAAATTAGGAGTTATTAAATATTTAAAATATACTGGGTGACAACGAAATTACTATCCAGCAATTTATTTTCTTCAGTGCAACCGTATAGTTTTCAAATGATGAGGAACGTTATATCATATCACCGAATGCCAATTTTAGATATAATCGCATCTGTGTATTATTTCCGGTTTAACTGAAAGTGATAAAAACTAAAATATTTTAAATGGAACACCTGTATATTTTTAGGATTTTAATTCTACAGGTCATTCCTGATATAAAACCTTTATTATATCCATAACCTAACTTTTCTGGTTTTGGAGAAAATGGCATTTGAAAATGTCTAAAGGACATCACAATATGCAGTTTTATGGAAAAACAAATGAACATATAACAAAAATTTAAAATGCTAAAAAAGACTTTGCCTTTAGAGACCACTATAAAATTAATTCCTGTTTAACCGGAAGTGTTGTAAAATTTGAACTTCTAAGTATGATAACTCTGTTAATTTTAATAGAGCACCCTATGTATTTTTAGGATTTAAATTCCTTAAGCTGTTCCTGATATAAAATCTATAATACACCCACAACCTATATTTTTTTAGTTTTAGGGAAAAATGCGTTTAAAAAGGTCCAGACGACGACACAATATCCATGAACCTGTTTATTGTGAGGTCGTTCGGACCTTTTCAAACTCCGTTTTCTCTAAAACTTAAAAAGATAGGTTATGGATATATTATATGTTTTATATCAGAAATAATCAAACAATTTTCTAGGTTACTCTTATAATAATAAAACAAAAACATTAAACAAACTGGGTAGCGTAGAAATGCAAAACAAACACGGGAAAATTTGATATTTAAAGAAGAGAGAAAGAAATTAAAGGGGATTGTTTATCAGAGAAGAAGTAGTTAGTAAAGTCAAGCATAAAGTTAAAGTCTTAGTTAAGCCCCGTACATGGCTATCCCTAGGATATGCCCGTACTAAATTTATTTAGTCAAATAAGTTAAGTTGGTTTTTAAAAAATGTAAAGTTAGTTTTGGTAGTCCACCGGTCTCATGGTCCCAAGAAGATAGTTCCATATGGTACATTTGTCCAAGTGACGTCAGTAGCCCTTATATGTATTCAAAATCTCACGTCACACTATTATATCCAAAACTGACATCTAGTAATACAATATACCGTCCCTTAATTTGAAAACTATACGATTGCACTGAAGAAAATAAATTGCCGGATAGTAATTTTGTTGTCACCCGGTTTAGTACTTTAAATCTGTGTCATGTCACGTAAGTTATTTAAATATTATTAAATAAAAATTTCTTTTTATTTTCTCTTCCACAAAAATAGGATTTTTTAAATTACATTTCTATTTTATATTTCATAATAACATACTTTTCATAGAGCAAAAAAACAGCCTATACCTATACCACCACAATTGCAAAGCCTGTAAATACCCAACTTAAAATTACGCTTTTTTTTGTCAAATACTTATTTTGTCGTCTCTCGGTGGTCGGCGTTTAACAGAACTGCGGCTTTAACCGCCACTTAAAGCAAAAATATTGCAGATTTTATAAAAGTCATAATAGGACAAAAGGACCAAAAATTTAAATGTTTAAAAAGTTGTGTATGGCAACTGCTTTTGCTTCTTAAAAAAAACAAAATTCACGTTGAGAAATTTGTTTTGTTTTGTACAGTGGCTCCAAAAACTACAAAAATCTGAAAATGGACCAAGAACTTTATTAAACCTTTATTTTTAATAATTTAGCAAAATTTTAAACATAAAAGGTTTTTGAAATTAAATAGGGATCCCATATCTAAAATTTTACATAAAATAAACACTATTTTGTTTTTAGGGTCATATTTTTTAAATCATTTTTTCACCTTTTATAAGTAATTTACCTTGTTTTTAATACAACACAATAATTAATGTTAAAGTTTGTTAAACATATTTAAATAAAAAAATGTATAACCAGGTTATTTACGTAAAAAGGTGTAAAAAATCATTAAAATAATATGATGCCAGAATTTTTTTATTTTTTTATTTTATGTGAAATTTTAGAAATGAGATCCTTATTAAATTCTAAAAACCTTTTTAATTAACTTTTGCCAAATTATTAAAAATTAAGGTAGTTTTGTCTTGTTCCATTTTTAAATTTTTGTAGTTCTTGGTACAAAACAAAACAAATTTCTCAACGTAAAACTTGTTTTTTAAGAAACAAAAGCAGTTGCCATACACAACTTTCTTAAACATTTAAATTTTAGACCTATTTGTCCTATTGTAAGTCCATCCGTTAATATACTGTAGATAAATTTGCCATAAAAAAGCCGCAGCCAAAAATAAAGATCGACTTGTTCAAGAGTTTTTCAAAAATCAACCACTGAATATTAAATTAAATTTATTCCTGAACTTTCTGTATAATAAGTTGATTTATTTTTTACCCCATGTTAAATTAAATCTTGTATTTTTAAAGGGTAATTTAACGCAAAATGACTTTGTCTTTTCCGCCTCTAAACCCTGTCTACCCCACTGTTTTTATTAAATATAACCCAATTAATACAGACTAAGGCACTCTCCACATGAGTCGGTGTACAAGAGACAAGGACAAGATTCCACAACTTTTCGACAATATATAATATGTATATTCAGCGATTCTAGCAGCGACATTTATATAGGGATCTAAATTTTCGACTTACGGGGTGTACAAAAAATAGTTAATGGTATTTATATTTGATAATGGGCAATTCAACCGATTAGGAAGATGTCATATTATATTATTAAAATCGATACCGTCGAATAAAAAAGCACTGTTTTTACTTTTTATATATAAAAAAACCTTCCCGCCCCTAAACCATGTCTATCCCACAGTTTTTTATTAAATATAACCCGATTAATACAGACCAAGGCTCTCTCCACATTAGTCGGTGTACAAGAGACAAGGACGAGATTCTACAACTTTTCGACAATATGTAATATGTATATTCGCGATTCTAGCAGCGATATTTATATAGGGACCCTAAATTTTCGACTTACGGGGATGTACAAAAATAGTTAATGGTATTTATATTTGATAATGGGCAATTCAACCGATTAGGAAGATGTCATATTATATTATTAAAATCGATGCAGTCGAATAAAAAGCACTGTTTTACTTTTTATATATAAAAACCTTCCCGCCCCTAAACCCTGTCTATCCCACAGTTTTTATTAAATATAACCCGATTAATACAGACCAAGGCTCTCTCCACATTAGTCGGTGTACAAGAGACAAGGACGAGATTCTACAACTTTTCGACAATATGTAATATGTATATTCGCGATTCTAGCAGCGATATTTATATGGGGACCTAAATTTTTCGACTTACGGGGATGTACAAACAATAGTTAATGTTATTTATATTTGATAATGAGCAATTCAACCGATTAGGAAGATGTCATATTATATTATTAAAATCGATGCCGTCGAATAAAAAAGCACTGTTTTTACTTTTTTATATATAAAAACCTTCCCGCCCCTAAACCCTGTCTATCCCACAGTTTTTTATTAAATATAACCCGATTAATACAGACCAAGGCTCTCTCCACATGAGTCGGTGTACAAGAGACAAGGACGAGATTCTACAACTTTTCGACAATACGTAATATGTATATTCGCGATTCTAGCAGCGACATTTATAGAGGGACCTAAATTTTCGACTTACGGGGGTGTACAAAAATGAGTTAATGTTATTTATATTTGATAATGGGCAATTCAACCGATTAGGAAGATGTCGTATTATATTATTAAAATCGATGCCGTCGAACAAAAAGCATTGTTTTTGGTTTTTTTATAAAAAACAAATTACTTTTATAACTCACCCGTAAAGCTAAAGCTTAAATATGGCCAAACAATAATGCTTTCAAAAAATTTAAGCTATTACGATTTAGTGCACTTGCGCTCGGAAGGAGTAAAAATAATTTAAAATATTATAATTTTAGCTGCTTGTACAAGTTGGCAGAAATAATTGTGTAGTTAAACCAAATTTTGTTATAAAATTTTTATTAATCACAGACGTTACTGTAAATAAACTTTTAAAATGACTAGTTGCTTAAAAATAAAAAATAAAAATGGATTGTTTAGCAAAAATATCCGAGACACGATGATATCTATGACTCATAAATATAAAAAAGTGTTATTACGGCCAGAAACCTTTTCAGTGTTTAAAATTTGGAATAGCAGAGTGATATTTTTGTTAACGTTAATAAGTCCATTGTAATCTTTCGTAGCCAAATAGATAAAGTTTGTTTAATAATATGGCTAAACACGTTTTCAAGGAAGCCGAATACTAAAAATTTGCGATTTCTGCTTCATCACGCGAATATGCATACAGACATTTAAATCGCGTTCTCGTCGCTGTTTCACTAATCCATGTGCAGAGACCCTAAGGGAGAGCGCAACCCAATGTGGCGTGGCAAGTAACAATAGCACGCATCTAGCATGTTACTTCAAATAGAACAAATGCAAACAAATGAATCAGCGTACATCTAAGTGGCCTGGCATGCTGCATGACGCATCACTTTGGTGTGCGCCGCTTTATTGCTTTGCATTGATGCGTACTACTTGCTTTTTGATACGTCTCTTTAGTGTGCGTTCTGCCTAAGAGAATACGGTCTGCCTCTGATTATAGAAAATACTGTGCTTGCATCAATAATTTTTTTTTTTTTAATTATAGGGATAAGTAAATCATTTTTGTTTTTTATCTTTGGACAATCCACGAAGGCTGAAAGCCTAAATACTAACGTACCGTGGGTGTCTTAAGCAGGATAAGAGGAAGTTTGTTAACACAGGACTTAAAAACTTGAAGATTTGGGGGAAGGAAAGACCTCCGCTGGCAGTAGGTTTCACAGTCTTTAGGGATAAAAGAACGAACGAAATGGGAAGTTCGGGGCCTGTCCAATTGAACTGTATAACGCATACATAAATAATACGTAAAATTGCATACGCGCGGCACCACGAGTTTCTCTGTTGGGAGCTGCAAGAGGAGAAACTCTACAGGATAATTCGTCGGAGCAGAAGCCGTAAAAGTATCTATAGAAGAGCGATAGATCTCCCACAGCTCGACGATGGGCAAGAGAAGGAAGTCTTTGAGTAAGTAAAGGATCATTAATAAGACGAACAGCCCTTCTTTAAATGGCATTAAGAATGCTGAGGGTTGTAGGGGATGCCATTCCTCAGACATGAGAACAATATTCCAGAGAGGGTCGAATTTTGGACACATACAAAGTGTATAAATTGAAGGAGAAAATACTTTTGGCTCGGAAAAGAAATTCAAGCTTTTTGAAGCCGCGTTGGCTATAGATACGATGTGTTTATGCCAGTTAAGGTCATTAAGGTATATATTATATAGGTAATAATGTATAGAAGTGCTTTTAATTAATTTAATATCCGGTTTAACAAAAAATTACTTTTTTTATTTTGATTTTATGATGTTCTTCTTAACTACTTTAATGCAATACCTTTAAAAAGTTGTTTTTTTTAACACGCTTTTATTAACTTGGGTTGTAACTATCTATCTATCTATCTATGTAACGGAATCTTTGAGCCTAATTTTAACCAACTTCCAGCTATTCGATTTCTTTGAAACTTTGCACACGTGTCAAGGACCGATGAATATATGATAATTTAAAAACAGTTTCCCGTTATCTTTTTTGAATCGCCAGGAAAAAAATTCCATTATATTATAAAAACAACACCTAGGATGCCATCTGTTGGCAACATTTCAAACTTTGCTATTAAATGAAGAAGACATTTTTTAGTTTTTACACAATTTGGTTAGTTGCACCATGGGTGTTCAACTTTTATGAACAATAAAAATATAGGGTTAGTTGCACCATTAGTTCAAGGATTCCATAATAAAAATTACATTATGTGTAATGTATACATAATACATAATGTGCAATTAATAAAAATTAACATTCTTTTTTGGATCGCCAGGAAAAAAATTTCCTTTATATTATAAAAATATAAAAACAACACCTAGGTTGCCACCTGTTGGCAACATTTCAAACTTTGCTATTAAATGAAGAAGAAATTTTTAGTGGGTTGCAATATATTGGCAACGGTCCAAACATTGCCTAGATTGCCATCTATTGGCAAAATTTCAAACTTTGCTACTTAATGAAGAAGAAATTTTTTAGTGAGTTGCAATCTGTTGGAAAAATTTTAAAATTTGCCACTCTTGTTCATTAAAAAAATTTTTCGCCATTTTGTCAAGAGTAGCAGAAACTAAAAAATGAAAAATAATTAATAGTTTAAAAAACTAAAAAACACGCTTTTATATGCAACCGAACTAAAAATTAGAAAATAATTTTTCATTAAAAAAATATTGTCATTTCATAGTAAAAAGCGTGGGGTGATAAATATATTAAATGTTATAATTATTATATTTGAAAATATCTATGATGGAAAAGTTATGAAAAAATAGTAAAATGCACCCCACGCTTTTTACTATGAAATGACAATATTTTTTTAATGAAAAATTATTTTCTAATTTTTAGTTCGGTTGCATATAAAAGCGTGTTTTTTAGTTTTTTTAAACTATTAATTATTATTCTACTAAATTGGCATAATTGAAGAGGTGATCTGCAAACCGAAATTTTTGCATAAAAGAATAAAATGTCAAACATTTTTAAAAGTTGGGATAGACTGAATACAGTTAGGTACTTAAAAAATCTCTAATTTGGCCATGGAACACTATTTAAAATATAATATTCCATACATAACTCGGTTTTGTTGATTATGTCAAAAACTGCGGTTTGCAGATCACCTCCCTAATTATCGCAATATGGGCAGCGCAAAAAACTATGTAAAAATAAATGCTTTAATCACAAAGACAGATAAGTATGCAGAAACAATTACAAAAATAAGAAAGATATCTGAAAAAGTATTAATTATGCGACTACCGGTATTTGCTACTACCTTCCACGGATCAAACTGCTTATTACCAGTGAATAAAGTGTCAATCATTGATGACTGGTTATTGAGAATCGGTACCACAAGCCTACGGGTACGCCTCTTGACGTCTGGTACAAGACAATGAAAAATATCGTGGTACGCCGGATGCCAATCAAAATAATTGTTGGTTGATCGGGCCTTTTTGTTATTTCGAGATTCCCTAGAAATTAAATGAGTCGACAAGATTTAAAATAAAGCTGAGGAAAAATAAAAAGTACGAGACAGTCAAAAATGGTACTTTAAAAGATGACCACCGACTGTTATCTTAAAATATATTATTTTTTAAAACAAAGATACAAAAATTGGGTTATTTGGTTTTACAATTAAAGAAAAACAGATTTACCTTTGTACCAGGTATTCCTTACTTTATTATTATAATATCTCAATAACATCTCCAGATTTCAGAGTACTGCTTAAAATATAAAAACCAATGGCTCTATGAGTAAAGCCTCCTAATAGCGGAGTATTAAAATTCGGTGTACTAGAGTTGCAAGTCGTACCCAAATAAAACAAATTATATTAGGGGAGCCCACGATGCTAAATGGGGATTTACTCAAGAGTCATAGAGACCAATTGGGTTGCAAAGCTAAGATGAAAAGAAGAAAAAAATGTTATATAATGTATACCTACCTTAGATAACAACCCATACGCATATTATAAATTTAAAAATGTCAGAAATAAAGGAAAAAATGTACCTATATTTTAAAATTGGCACATATAGACAGACTACCGGTTAATTTGACCGGTGTCAAACTTTACGTTTCAATATTACTTTAAGGCATACACTTTCCACGACTTCAATAACAGAGTTAAACTACGTGCCAGAAAGATAACATAGACGCATATAAACTCAAATGATGGGGATGCCCTAAGCTTGACAATAATAAAATGACCAGATCTCTGTGGTTATGGCTTTACGATGCAGTTATCTAAATAAGTAAAGTATTATTTGTAAATATATTTTTTCTTACCTATTTTATTTAAAAAATACCTAGCTCAACTTCACTTACACTGCTAATTTAAGGAACTCAGTATTTCGTTTATATTTCAAAAATAGCTCGTGAATCACCCTGTATAATCCAATTCAACAGGGTATCTGGCGCCTCCTGTCATTTTCGGTTACCTTTTTTATGATTTTGACGCGTGTCATGGTTTAAATCCCGCTGTGAGGGTCGCCAAAACACTAATTTATTGGCCAGTGACATTTCCAATACTCATCATTTGAACTAGTAAAACTGTCCAAAAAGAAATCGACGAGATGAAATCTTTTTGAACTGTTAAAGGTATCTTAAGGTGTGGCGCCGAAATTTTTGTCAGACGGTATGTTGTCTTATTTAGTTTTTATTTTAATTGATATATTAGTCCCTGGGCCCGTAACAAAATTTACTTCATGATAATAACACTTTTGAAACCTGCTTAGGGGGTTCCTTTTGACGAGTCTACCGCGAATATTCAAACCGACATAATATGAAACCGGCGCGTTCAACCAGCATGTCAATGTCAAATGTTTTGGGTGTCGGAGCGGGCAAACGCGACAGTTTTTGACGGACAAGTTTACCACAATGTTTTTATGCAATTTTTTAACATTGTACCAAAAATAGTAAGTGTTACAGTCATGAAACCATGAGGCCCATTGACATGTTTTGGGTATCGGATTGCACGGGTTTCGTAACTGTAATCTTTACTACTTTTGAAAAAATGTTAAATAATTGCAAGCAAAACATTCAATTAAACTTGTCCGATACAAAAAGTGACGCGTCTGCCCGGTCCAACAACCGAAACATTTGACATTGACAGGCTGGGTTAACACGCCGCTTCTATATCCATAAATATTTGTGGCTTATCATCGAAACTCCCCTAAAAGGTTGTGTGTTATTATCATGAAGTGAATTTCATTACTGACTATAGGATTATAACATTTTTTAAAGTTTTATTAATTTAATGTAACAAAAACAGGCAGAAAAATGGATCATAAATTTTATTGATTTAAAGTAAAAACTGTTATAGCATTACAGTAAAAATAAGATACATGGTGCTAAAAAAATACCCTATGTATAAAAGTAAAATTTTTTAAACTTTCTACTTCATTACTAGGTACTACTAAGCAAGTAAAATTCTGCTGTTAATTGTATTTAAAAATATTAGTGAATTTAAATATTTTCTATAAAAATACCAGATTTATGTGTATTAAACACTAAAATAGGTTTTTTCCTAATAATAAAACAAAACTGGTCTAAGTATTTGCTGTGAATTTTATACAATCTTCGTATTAGTTTATTTGCTTTAAAGAACTTATTATACAGGGTGTTACAGATTTAAGAAACACCATTAGGATCTTGGAAACGGTAAGAGATACAGGGATGGTCAAATTGGAGCAAGGTTGCGCATTTTGATGCTTACCAATATTTCGTTGTAAAAATTTCAAAATTTACAGCCTTTACGAAATTATCCGGACTAAACGGAAAATTGCAAAGCAGTTTATATTTTTTTGTTTAATTAAACAAATATTTTAAAACAAATGACACAATATCATTTGTACGGGTATGTAAATTAATATTAATTTTAAAATACCGACGTTTTGTCTTTAAACCACCACCATTAACTTTTTAAATGGGCGGAATATTTGGTTTTAAACCTAATAAACTTGTATTTTAATGCTAAATTCAACGATATATTATATATATATATTGTAACCATTATATACTATTTTGCCATTAAAAATTAGGATTTTATTTCAAGCGATCGTGGAATTTTCATTTGTAGGTAAGTATGCATGCAATTATTTTTCATCACTGCTAATCATTAATATTCTTTATATTTATTGACTTATTTATAAACTAATTAACATGCTAAAAGAATTAATGGAATATATTAACATTTATTTATAAATATTACATCTAATTTAATCAAATGTCCCTATTAAACCCTATAAAAAAACGGATATTTGTAATGGTGAAATAGTGCTGCGTTTTTAGTTCGAAACGTCGCATAAATATTAAGTGTGATATACGCATCGTTGAAGTTAGAATTAAAATACGAGTTTCTTAGGTTTAAAACCAAATATTCCGCCCAAGTTAACGATGGTAGCTCAAAAACGAAACATTGGATCTGGAATTTAATAACAATATTTTATGGAACAAAAAAATGGTAATTATAGTGTGTCGTTTGTTTTAAAATATCTCTTCAAATAAACTGGGAAAAAATTAAAACTGTTTTGCAAAATTTCGTTTCTTTTTTCTGGATAATTCCAAAACGGCTGCAAATTTTTAAAATTTTAAAACAAAGTCTTTTAAAGCATAAAATTGCGCAACTATACCCCAATTTAACCAACCCTGTAACTCTTACCGTTTCTGAGATCCTAATGGTGTTCCACGATTTTGTAACACCCTGTATATAAAAAATATTTGATTGATTAAGCATATCAGCGTATTTTTTATCTATGCATGCTTAAACATTGTTTTGGTTGGAGACGCAAGTTCTAATATTTATTTGGTTATTATTCAGAGGCAGGTAAAGGCAATATAAATTGTTTTTCCAAAAATAACCTAGTTATACAGTGTTTTAAAAGATAAATGCGTTTCAGTTTTTTCTGCTATTTTGAACCTATCGTTTATTTTTGAAATAAATATTTTTAAATTGTAAATAACCCATTTTGCGATATCGCTTTAAACATTTCTTTGCTCTTAAAGAGCAAACTCTATTATATAATAATATTTTATAAAACTAAAACTATTTATCTGTGGATTTTTAAATAATAGCATAAATAAGCTTAAAAAAATAGAAAAATTTAAACAAATTAAAACGTTCAATGTTGTATATCTTTAAAACCTTTAGCTAAATTTTATTGTCTATTATTCTTTTATTCTGTAAATATTTTTTTTACTTATATTACTTCACAGATCTATTCTTTGATATAACTTTTTAAAGACATTGTTATTGAACTTGGAAAAGTAAAAATAAATGTTGCAGTTGTTAGAGATATATCTTTATCACATTAAACTAAACTTACCACATACGGCTACAAATTACGTGCACTAGACTCGCAGAAGTCAAACATGTAAAACAACAATTGCATTGTATCGTCTATGTGCCCCACCCGAGGTATGTTTTTTTATTTATGATGTTTCTGATACACACAGCCTGTCTTTTAAAATTTTCAATTATTTACTTTATTAAAGAAAGTACCTTCTTCTAAAAATGACCTTTTACAAAAACTATTTAGATTTTAGGTGAACAGAGTGGCTTTGAAAAGAACCAACTTAATAAAATACATACACTATATTTTAAAACTAATAATTGTAAAGACCTGCGTTGAATAAAAAATAAAACAAAATTGACCAAGAAAAATTAATAAAAAGCATTTTCAGTTTATAAAAATGTTTATAATATAAAGTTGTAAAATTTATAACTGACAATAAAAAATAAAATAAAAGTAAAATGTCTTAGAATGTACAAAATCCAAAAATATGAATGTATGTCAGTATGTCCGTCCAAATGTCAAAATTTAACATCTTTCATTTTATAACTGTCGCTTAGAGTAAAGATGTCAAAAGAAAACACAAAGTTCTTTTGTTTCTAATAATTAATTTTTGCATAAAAATATAGTTAGCAAAACCTCGATGACGAGGACGGTTTTTACTAAAAAGTTTTCCATGTCGTAAGAACTTTCGAAAGCACGCTGTAATAAAATATAATTCTCTTAGAGTGGCATCAAAGACAATTGTAGTTTTACTATAGACTTCCAGAACAATGCTAAATTTTTGGTCATCAGTTACGTGTGTACTCGATGGATACCCGTTTCATAAATTCCACGAAGCAAGCGTTCAAGCTGATGGCCAAAAATTTAGCATTGTTCTGGGTGTCTATAGTAAAACTACAATTGTCGTTGGTGGCATTGAATCTTTTACAAAGCATAATATTTGTTCCTAGTAAAACACTTTAGTGCATTAAATAAATGATTATAAAAAGAACACTTTATAATATGTGAAACAAATAACATTGCAATAACTTTTAAGTATCATTTCAGAAATATAATTTAGGTTTTTTATTTATTGACAATTAAATATCATATAATTCATTTATTTCAACATAAACTACAATTACTGTAATAAAAACTACGTTTGCTACATGATACAATACCACTTCTTCAGAAGAATCCCCCGTTTAAACAATTATTTACAAGAAGGCTTTTATCATCAACTCATCATAGAAATGTGACCTTTACATAATCGGCCTTCAATCTAAAGTGTTTACGTCATAAAATCAAATATTTGAAGAAACAATGGTACAATGGTAAATGGTACTCACTGGATTCCGTTTAAAGATTGACAGATTTTATCGGTGTTTGTCTATTTGTAGAGAGTTAAACATTAGGTAGTCACTGACAATGAGATTTAAGTAGTGTGTAAAGACCATTATCGGCAAATATTTAAGGTGTACGGTTTACCGTTCGATCAGTTGGAACGTTTGCTTAAACAATACGGAACTATTGTCAAGAGTTAGAGGTAGTGAAGGCCAGTGGACAGTGGCGCACCATCACTACTTAATTTTTTAATATTGAATTGTGTAAAACTTTAAAAAATTGCAAAGAGTAATAGTGCAACTGAGAGATTTATAGATTGTTGCTTTGCAAATAAATCCAAAGAAATATTGATTGTTTGTTTGTTAATATAAACAAACACGCACAAATGGGACACCCGGTATATTTTATTTCCTAACCTTTACAGTTTGTGATAAGAACCTGTAAATTTAATATTAAAATTGGAAAATTATACAGGGTGTTCCTTAAAAACATGCTAATTTTTAAGAAGGTGATTCTTGGAATCATTTGAAGCAAAAAATACTGAAGACAAACGTCTTAACGTCTTAACTTTTGAGATACAGTGTTAAAATAAAAAAATATATATATATATATATATATATATATATATATATATATATATATATATATATATATATATATATATATATATATATATATATATATATATATATATTAAATATCCTAACTATCCTAATTTTCTTTTAATTTTGCAATATTATTAATGGCATTAAGGGGGTAACTTATCACTAATTTCATTACATTTAATAAGTCCACTGGCGCCTAAAGCGGCAACTAAAGGAACATTTGTAACAAAAAACCGGTACGCCACTGACTGTGTAAATGTATGTAAAACTTTTGTGCTTTATTCAGATTAAGCAAATAAAAATACAGCTTTTATATCATCTAATTTCTATTTGTATCTTATTTAGTTTAACAAAAAAAATGCATATTTTTAGACCATAAAAGAAGCATTGCGGGATCTTTTTCGCTTAAAAATTTGGTTTTATAATTTTTAATTAAGCAATTATGTAACAAAAATAATTATTACTTATTTAAGTAAGGGTTATATTTAGTATAATAGTTTTTATTAAAATAAGTGTTCTCAAATTTTTTTGGTTTTGAAGATTTTAACACCCTGTATCTCTAAAAGTTAAGACGTTTAGGGCATATGTCCATAAAAGTTTTTTTCTTTAAATGAGTCCAAAAAATTACCCCCTGAAATATTAGCATGTATTCAAAGAACAAACCTGTAAATTATTACCGTCCGACACCCGAAACATGTTAAAAAATTGCATGTAAAACATTGTAGTAAACTGACCGACAAAAAGTGAAGGGGTTGTCCAGTTAGCTGTAACTTGTTTGGGCCGTATGGTTTTGTCCTATATATATATATATATATATATATATATATATATATATATATATATATATATATATATATATATATATAAAATATATATTAAATAATTAAAAAATACCTTTAAAATATGTTACTCGTATACTTAGGTCCATCCGTGGACACACTGTGTAATTTTTATTCTACATACATTTATAATGATAAGATAATATACAGTGTGTCTTATTTAAAAACAACTTAAATCTTAACTTTTCTTAATTTTTTGTTGTTTATTTATTTTTTACGCTTAAAAGATAATTTATTAAAAAGCAAGCATACAAATTTTATAAAGAACGGTTTTTTTATTATTCTTGGTTATATTTAAAAGTAGGTGGAAAAATATAAATGAAAACTTTTACAAACATTGATAATTTTTTGTCAGAAATTATAGGAGCTTTTTGTTACATAACCAAAAATAAAATTGGCTTTCAGTTTTTACTAATTTTTTTGGTACGCCACTGACCTCTTGAAATTTTATCTGATGCGTAGCTTGTTAAAGCTGTTCCCCTTTGTTACAGATGGCCGTCCGTCACTCCAAGAGGAACCGAGGAACCAGGCAAGGCTGCTTTCAAATGACCATTCAACACCTTTTCAATTATGGCTAATTAAAATGGCTGTCAGATAAATGTAGCCATCATCCTTTTGGGGTTATGCCACGTGACTAATTTTGATGACATAGATGTTTAACAAAGTGATCGATTTGTTTAGCCAAATCGAGAATTCTCCGAACATTTATTGAAAGATTATGAAAATTCTTATAGTTTTATTATTATTTTTATAATTTAAATGCTCAATAAATAATTTAGAATTGTTTTTAAATTATTAAAGTGTTATTATTAGTTATTTATATAACAAAAGCATAAAGTACCTAATAATATTTCTTACGAATGGAAGTTTTCACAGCCAGATTCGTTAGTCGAGTGCTGCAAACGCATGAGTAAAAAGAAAAATACTTTATTAATGTGTTTCTACGACCGTATAAATTTAAAATTTGAAATTTTAAGTAACTTATCTTTATTATTATTTTAAATTTTCAATAATTTTTATTAAATTTTATTGATCTATTATATTTTATGATGATTTAATCTTTTGTTTTTAGTGTTAGGTAACTGTTGTATTGCATAAGTTCATATTAACATGAATTTTCAAGTGCATTGAGACAAAACACTAAGTCAAAGAGTAAAAAACCTAGATTGGAGAAAAAAAAGATATCTACTGTTTTGTGGTGTACTAAAATAAAGTACTTTATCTTTATAATAACCTTTTAAAACCAGCAGAACGTTGGTAAAAAACAAATAAATTGCCCGCTTGGGTACCCAAGTGTTGGGATTAAATGATTAACCCTTATTACGTAAGTAGGCGCGTGGGGTCAAATATACCCCCGCCCGTAAACATCCAATAATCACTTTTCCGTTAAAGTTTTCTGTTTTTAAAATTCTTAATTTTATTTTCAGCTAAAAGAATTTTCTTTCAATGTATAAATAATTAAATGAAAATGTTGCTCAGGAAAAAAAACCTATAATAAAACATTTAAATATAATCTCAATTAAAGGTTGATTAGATTTGTTTACAGCTTAAAAATTGTGTTGTATAGAAATTTGGAAGAAGCGGTTGTTTGAAGAGTAAGTAATAAGAGTTTTTTGGTCATTTTACTCTAGAAATTTAAAGTTATTAATTTTTGATGAACTTAAAAATAATTTTATGACTTATTTGTTTTCTGGAAGATTACGTTTAAACAAAATATTATTTGGCTTTTCTTCAGAATTAAATAAAAGAGTTTATTAAACATTTTGGGAAAATTAAAACTTTTATATATTATGAAGAACTATTCTGTCCTTGCACAATATATTAAAACGTTAAGATTACTTTAAAAGAAATAAAATAGTAAAATATTTAATTAAAATTAATTTCATGCAACTTTTTGATATCCCTGTAACATTATTTTTTAAGCTGATTATGGGACGGCAATGAGAAAAAGGTAAAAACTAAATTTTATTATTTATGAATACACTTCATACTTTGCCAAAGTTAACATAAATTAATAAAAATAAACTATATAGGCCCAAAAATGGGTATTGTTGTTAGTCCCTTATTATTAAAATAAAAAATATTTTTTATTACTTTTACCTCCAACAAAATTTTCACATTTGGCCTGAAAAACCTAAATTGGTATCAAAAAAACGTAATTCTCCTTAAAGAATAATACTTAAAATATTTATAATACCAAATGAAGTGGAAGTTTATTCTGAATCTGTTCCTTCTTGTTCTTGCAGTTAGGCACTGCTCACAAACTGTTTTCATAAGATGCTTGCAAATTGGCTAATATACTCCACCTAAAAATTTAATGTCTTATTGTCTTTTTGTCGTGGACAAATAATAGATCTGCTTCGAGTTCCTAAACTTTCCGCAACTCGATATACAATTGCTGTAAACTATAACATTAGAAGGCGCGTTAGGGTCAAATTTACCCCAACGCAAGCAAAATAACACGAAAAGGAAACGTTAAATTTTTGAATGAATGGTGTTAATAGTTTGTGTTTTTTTGTTATTGCCATGTACCTAACAAGGTTTTTAAAAGCTACCTAGAGATTTTTTCTAATTGTAAAAATCTCAGAGTTATTACAAAATTGACAAGGCTGGGGTTAATTTGACCCTCGCGCGCCTACTTAAGGGTTAACTACCTATAACTTTTTTCTCATATTTTTGTTACTTTATTCACAACCAAAGTACTTTATACCTATATTTATCTCTTCACGGTATGTAATTAAATATACAGTGTGTCCCAGAATAGGTTTTACAAGAGGACAAATAAACCAATAATTTTTGAATTTTGAAACAAAATTTTGGAAAAAACTGGTCTAAAACTAATAAATACAAAATTCTACTTTAATTGGTAATATACAGGGCGAGTTATAACTAATAATATGAAAAATACCATAAAACTAACTACTTTAATTTTTAAAAATAGAACAAAATTGTATAAGTAAATGTTAGAGAGAATTAAATTTTATGTCAAAATAATTTTAAATATATATTACATATATATATATATAGATATATATATATATATATATATATATATATATATATATATATATATATATATATATATATATATATATATATATATATTTAATTCGCTCTCTCATTATTTGAAAAACTGTTTATGCATAATTTAAAAAATTGACCAAAACAATGTTTTTACTTTAATTTTTTTACTTTTAATTTTGACATAAAATTTAATTCTCTACAACATTTACTTATACAGTTTTATCCAATTTTAACACGCTTTTATTAACTTGGGTTGTAACTATCTATCCATCTGTCTATCTATGTAACGGAATCTTTGAGCCTAATTTTAACCAACTTCCAGCTATTCGATTTCTTTGAAACTTTGCACACGTATCAAGGACCGATGAAGATGCAATAATTTAAAAACAGTATCCCGTTAAGTTCCAGCATTTTCCAGGAAAACCGGAAAAGTGAAAAATCGTACGTTCTGGCGGATGCGCCAGATTAGACAATTGAATAATCGAACTTGACAACATTTGCCGACGGGTTGGGGACAGGGGCTCAATTCTGCTAAATTGAACTCATTCGTTCGCTGAACGTATTCGTTCCGGGAGCGTATAACCTTCATCTGTTTTTTTTTAACGAACGAATAACCTTCACTTGTTTTTTAAAACAGGCGGTCATAAAACAGAAATCTGTATTACCAACTGACATCTGACAAAATTCACAGTCATAACATAACCTAAAATTCCTTTAATGTGAAATTAAAGTTGAAAAAATCAGTTAACTAAGCTATTAAAAACAAAGTATACACTTTAATTGAAATACAAGAAGCAAATAAATAATTAACATGGTCCTCCGCAGCCAGAATAATCATTCGTAAGCAAAATAGTTCCTAAATCACATAACCTATAACCAACTTATTTATGCAAATTGGGTAATTGTTTCGAAAGTTGGAGCAACCCCCATTTTGACCAAATTTGATATACAGGGGCACAGAACTAATAAAAAAGGGGCTGGTTATTTTCCACCAAGTGTCATCTGTCACCTGTACGTCCCAGTGGTACCAACCACCGGCCATTTCAAGAGTTCGATCTGAATCGATTTTACTCAAATTTTATATTAGGGTATTTTCAGAAAGTAAATCTGAAAAACTTTGCTAATCTTGACAAAATGGCGAAAAAATTTTTTAGTGAATAAACTGGAGCATTTATTTTTAAAAATTAATTGATATAACGAACTAAAAAATGAAAAATAATTAATAGTTTAAAAAAACTAAAAAACACGCTTTTATATGCAACCGAACTAAAAATTAAAAAATAATTTTTCATTAAAAAAATATTTTCACTTCATAGTAAAAAGCGTGGGGTGCTTAATATATTAAATGTTATAATTATTATATTTGCCAATATCTATGATGGAAAAGTTATGAAAAAATAGTAAAATGCACCCCACGCTTTTTACTATGAAGTGAAAATATTTTTTTTAATGAAAAATTATTTTTTAATTTTTAGTTCGGTTGTAAAAATAAAGGTAGGTACTTTACTCTTGGTCACTTTTTATATTTTTAGTTATAACTCTTCCTGTATATTATCAATCGGAGTAAAATTTTGTATTTATCAGTTTTGGACCATGCGACCAGTTTTACCAAAAGAACGTTTAAATTTTTAATATTTTTGGTCCATTTGTCCTCTTGTAACACCTATTCTGGGACACACTGCACATTATCAGAGACTTATTTAAAAGAATAATACCTATTTTGGGCCTGAATTAAAATATTTTTGTTATATTTCTTAAATTCACATGCTTAAAAACAGTTAATTCATTGTTGTAACGGTTTTATTTTGTTTTTTTATATAAAAATTTCAGTTATTATATATAGCCGTAGAGAAATATAAATATATTGTTATTGCTACCATACACTATGGGATAGAAATATTTTTTTGACAAAATTTTTCAAATTTATATGGGTACCTATCTTAAAATTAGGTGCTTTTTACTGAAAAAATATTGAACAAAATATAATGCAATATTGCAGGTGGGTTTTGGGGTACAAAAACTAATTTTATATGTACCGAGTGTCAAATTATAAATTTACATCCTTCTTAACTTTATCATGTTTTATTGTACAAAATAAATACAAATATTAAGTTGTTTTGTGAATTCTGTAGTTTTTTATTCAGTAATCGTCTTCTTATTATCTCATATGATGTACAGGGTACGACAATAGGTATGATGTTTTAAAATGGAACACCCTATATATTATATCACTATTAAAAAGATCTTTTAATAAGTCTATCTCAAATAGTTTTGAAAATATGATCATCCATATCTAAAGAAAAATGTTTAATTATCATTAGAAGCGTAATAAACTTACTTACATCTACATAACTTTTCTTTTTTTTACGCATAAAATAAATAAAACACTGTTTTGTTGGGTCAATTCTGTAGTATCCGTATTTTTCATCAGTATGCTTTTATCCTTTAAGATGTATAGAGTATATAGGAAATAAAAAATATTTTTTTAAAGGAGAATCCTATAAATTATAAAAAAAAACTTTTAACTGTCCTTACACTTAAAAGTAGCAAATAGTAGCAGGGCGATTGTTAGTGTAAAACCGATAAATAAAATGTTTAAAAAATCTTAGATATGAGTAGTAAGACTAAGCATTGGAAACACAATAATAGCTTTTATTTTTTAAATCTTTTACTTTTTTAGTAAACTAGGCTAGTACTAAACCTAATTATATCAATTAAATAGTGTATATGTTTGTTTACATGGCTAAAAATAATATAAATCATTGCAAATATTTGCGGCTAAAACACTTTTATTTAATATTAAATTATTTTTAGTTCCTTAATTTTTATTTATTTTTAAAATACCTTTTTAAGTTTTTTATAAACCTAGTAGATTTGGCCAAATCCTTTTAAAATTTTCCATACATGTAGTTCAAAGTAAGGTTGAAGTATCTTCTTTAAAGTAAACAGCATGAGCCAATAAAATTTTAAAGTTGCCTTTTGGCCATAATAAAGGATTTTTATCCCATAATGCCATATTAAATATTATAAGTAGTAATTGACACCAGTGGTTGCTATAGCGACGAAAGGGCTTGCTCTACTGGCGTGTTACCACTTTTACTCGCGAATGGGCATTAAAAAAAAAACAAACCCCTCTAATTGCGTGTGTGAGTTTCCGTTTAAGAGAAATTCGTGTATTCCTTATTAGGAGTACTATTCCATATTCAGGGCCATATTAACTGTTTGAGGCGCCCTAGGCTAGCATTCCCGGAGAGCCTATTATTCATCAAAGAAATTAGTCACCAAAAATGCCCACTCAACCTAAACTTTAAAACTGTCTAGCGCCTATTACTCCCCTGTCTGCCTAATGCATAATACGGCCCTGTCCATATTTGGTCCCTTTTCTTTACATTTACATAAACTTTGAGTAACATTACACTTAAAATTTAATAATAATTAAAATTCCACACCACTACTTTTTAATCAATCAAATGTGTAGTTTTGGTTGCGTTACCATAACAACACAAGTATAGAATTTTTTTCCTCCTGAGGTACCCTGGAGCGAATTTAAGTGGAAATTTTTTGACATAATCATTGAATCTGTTTTTACGTCATGTCTGTCATTCATATACATAAATAAAGAAAATTGTCTTTTCTACCAGTTGTAGTATCTTAGACATACCATAATATGATAGAAAATTTGGTTTTAGGTTCCTAAATAACATTTTTGTACAACTACAGTTAGTAAAATAATATCTTAGGATTGGAGTAGCAGAAGTAATTAAAATGCAAACGAAAAGGTGTCATCTGGCTAAAAAAATTAAAATATACTTTTTTACCAACTGTGGTATTAATAATTTAATAAAATTAAAAAAAAACAACATTAAAGCTTAAAATTATATAAATTTGCAATTACAATTGGTAAAATAGAAAATATATACTTTATTTTACATATTTAAAGCTCTTGTCGAAGGGACAAACATAACTTAGAGATTAACAACTAATTCTTACTGAATACCACACGTCCTTAAATTATTCCAGAAATTTTTTTGGCCACGAATATTTTAGGAAAATTCTCCTTCGTCTGCGGTTCGGGATAATTTTCAAAATATTTGTAGCCTTAAAAAAAATTCGAAAATAAATTAAGCACTAGTGGTTTTACAAGTAAAAATTTAATAACAGTATTACATGCTTTGTGTAATATCACATATAGGGTATGTAAATTTACATGTATTTTTACGCAACTTTCTTTCGGTTGTAATTTTGACACATTCTACTGTGACAAGTATTCAACGTCCCACGTTGTCAATTCACGAATTATTTTTTTAGTGTTAACAAATTTAACGTATTTTAAGCAAATACCTAATTCTGGTAATTAATTATTCTATAGAAAAAATTACTATATTATAAAATTAATAATTAGGACTACTTTTTTCACTAGTGACACTTTTTTCACTGGTGACAAAATATGTTGTAGAAAATGCTTTGCTCACCCTGATTAATTGTAATTTTCTCTTTACAATAAGCTCAAATTTGTTTTAGTACTGATAATATTTGTATAGTTTAGCGAAATTTCTACCATCCGTGGAATGTACAGAGTGATCCACCAAAAAACGTTACCAAGGTGTACATTTGTTTTCCTAGAATATGAAAGTACACTTTTAAAAATAATTTAGGTAAAGACAAAAAATATATCTAATCAAATTACCATTTTGTTAATGGGAAAATTACTTATTTATTGTAACGAATTATTTACATTTTTTTAAATTAACAACAAAACCAATTTGGGGATATATTTTCTACAACCAATATGTATTAACAAAATATTAGCTTGTTTTACTTTGGCATTTTAAATATTTCTAGTAGGTAACCACTTTTCTTTTTAATTTAAGTTGTAAATTTCTTATAAAAATTAATTTTATTTTGTCGTTACCTAAAACAATTAAAAATTAGTTTTATTGGATCTGTTCCAAAATACAGAAAGTTTTGACAACAACTCAATAAATACCAAGCCTTAGAAAATATAACCTTTATGTTATATCTCTCTTAATTTAATTTAAATTAAGTTCTTAAACATTATTTATCATTTGATGGAAGAAACACACAAGATGGTAATATAACATTATTATTTTAAATTTCAAAATACCCGAGAGCATGCCAGTCTTGTCCTCGTTGGAAAAGTCTATACAATTTGTTTTTAGTATGTTGTTACTTAATTATCATTTAAAAAAAATTACACAATATAACTAAATTAACAAAATAAATAAAAAAATAAATAAATATAACAGTCGTACCATAAAAAAAATAATTGTGATATAAAACCTTTTTTTAAAATTCTTAAGTTCTGAATTTAATTGTTCGGGTTATGTTTGTCCGGGGTTTATTAGAGCTCCCAGAAATAATAACTATAAAAAAACATTTGTGATAATTTAAATATGAATAGTGCTTTAAAAAGTAAAACTACCCAACTTTTAAAATTAAATATTTTAATAAATATTGACAATGTTTTTTTTATAACTAATATCACCGAACGATTTACTAGAGATTGCAAAGCATCATTTTCATCTGAAACCATTTTTAGCTTCCCACAAGCCAACACAATCATCAAAATCATTCATACAAAACCACAAAGTTCCGACTATAGTAGCTCCCCTCTAGATCCCCATAGACCTCAAGTCTGTGTATCTTTTGGCTCCCCCATTTCCCCCACCTCGCATCGATAGGCGGAGCTGCAAAACCGTGAACCGCATGCCCTGTTGCTTGCTATATGTTCACCTCACAAGTGCGCGATCTCTCGCATGGTTGTCATGTGTACGCGTTTATAAGATAGAATACGCGAATGACATGCGCGATATGTGACAAAACTTGACGTATATGGACTATTTTTGTGGTGTGATAGAGACTTTTTTTCGCGCTCTGTTTTTTGTTTACGTTTTTCCACCTGTCAAGTGGTTTATGCACTTCATGAGTAATTAGAGGTCCTTTGCAAAGATTTATAAGTGGAACTGGAGTTAATAATTTAAAACTTTTTAATGATTTCCGAGGCGCTAATATAATAAAGTTTATAGTGATTTCTAAAGCAAATTATTGCAAATGTAAGAATATAAGATAAACATAATAAATGTGACTGTGATTATAAAGACAAATGAAATGTATTGCTTTATATTAACAAATCAGGACGGCTGTATATAAAATGTTAACGGTAATTGTTAAAAAATCGAAAGATCTATAAATAAAACGTGTACCAGATTATAGTTTTAAAGACACGTTTTGTATTTAAAAGGTCCTCAGTAAGTTGTAAAATAATATATGAAGTGAAAGCATTAGTGACACTATTATAACCTAAAAAGAAAAAAGAGAAAGAATACCGAGTAAAAAACATTTCTATTCAAATTAAGGCAAATAATCAACGGAAGAAAATATAAGAAGAAATAAATAAGAATTGTGCATAATATTGGAGGTTATGATACACATGTGTTTATTTATGTTTGGATTTTCTACAAAACTTGCTACAATAACTGGATAAACAGAAGAACATATCTTTAAAAAAAGACAACATGATTATAGTTATAACATAGTAAATAAAGAATAACTTTTGAGACTTGGTTATACGCCGGTAAGTCGGCGTAGTTGTTAAGGTGTCCGCGGATCGTGGAGGTGAGGTCCGCTCCTCCGGGCTGTCGTTCTTGCAGATGGGGGTATTTGAGGACTCCGGTGGAAGGCACACATCACACGGCATGCACTGGGTAAGATTAGGCTAAGCCTTTTTTATTAACAAGGCAATATTTAATATTCATATTAAGTACCGTCGCATCGCAATATCTATATAATTTTGTACTTAAAATTACTTTGAAAATTATTTTTTCCTTACAAATTTATTGGTTTAATTTAGGTGTAAATAGTCTGCTCATGAATTATAGGAGAGTTTACTTTTTACACAGAGGGACTGCCTCTAACCTAAATGTTGGTGGATCTTTATTAAATAAATGTAAATTATATTAGTATTGAAATAGTATACCACACTTATTCTAAAAGCAGTTAAATAATAAAAGTACCGTTTGGTGTCACAAAAGCTAATCAGGTAGATCCCCATTAACAAATAATTTTGGCTGATCATTTAACAGTCGCACCTGGGACAGGGGTTAGTTACTTACCCCACCGTAGTTTTTATGCTATAACGTTTAAGATTTTAAAAGAATAATGTCGTTTTATTACTTTTATACATGATTTTTTAGAAGTATGTTCGTGGTAAATTTATAAGCTTGTTGCAAATGGTGTCGACCAAAACAACGTTTTGGAGATGAGTTGCATGACAAGTATGGCTCACTCATGAAGTGTTTGCAACTAGCAGCGGTCGTAATATAACCAATGAATTACTAAAAAGAAGCTTGCAGTAGCTTGCTTGCCATTTTAAGAATAGTTTACAATAAATGAATTATCCTGCCCAAAAATAGGGCGAACTTGTCACTACTAAAAAAACAAGACGTTAGCAAGGTCTTTTTTAAAAAAGTTGTTTTTTTCTTTTTTAGCTTTAGGATATAAAAATTAAGAACAAAATACTAGAAATAATTCTATAATTCTATATACTATGTAACTAAAGCCGGCATTGATACGTCTTATAAATGTGTTAAGGCATAGAGTTGCTGACGCGAAAGTTGGAGATGCCCAATGGTTTTTTTTATTCAATTCATATTTATATATGTTTATAATATTTACATAGTTTTTAAAAAATCTAACAAGTAGTGGGCTCTTAATCGTCTTAAAACCAAATTGGGACGAAAATTCTTAATAAAACAACTAGGAAATGAACCTTATAAAACAAAATGATTGCAAAATATCGATAGTACAGCATTAAACATACATTTTAATTTCTTGTTATAAAAAGGTTCCCACTATTTTTATCAAAGTTATGAGGTTAAACGCTGATTCCCAACATCTAAGTAAAAAAGCCGGAGTCAGTCGCTAACCCCCTGCCCCAAGTTCTACCGGTACACAAATATGCCCCAGGTGTGACTGTTAATAACAGGTAATAATTAATATTTCAATAGGTTCTATTAAAAAAATAATATTCATTTGTACTCTCGAAAAGTACAAATACCTAATATAAACCCAATATTATAATTAGAAAAAACTATATACGTAAAGAAAGAAGAGAAAGTAAAAAGCATAAGTAAAATAAAAAGCAAAAATAAAATAAAACTCATTTAATTACCACTTATATCATAAATTCTTAAAAATTAAACATTTATTGTAAAGCCATCTTTATTATTTTTACCCAATGTAATAGTATTATTTTTGTTTTACGGAAAAAATTAAATGTGAAGGGTGATTTTGTGGCATTAAAGCTCTTGATAAGTAAATTATAAACCTAAACTATTAACTCAATACCTTTACCCGTCACAAAATGGCCGCAGGTATAATTAATAATTACCTGTTTAATTTGGATAGCCATATTGCCAAAACTAATCAAGTACAACAAATATAATTATTGTAATATTTTCTTAAAGCTCTTTTTAATAATAATATAATATTATAAGATGATTTTCCATTAAAGAATTATACTTTTTTCCTACTCTCAATGTTATCACAATTAAAAAGATTTTTAAAAAGTTTAAAAAAGTTAATAATTTAACTAATATAAAATATTACATTAATTATACCTAACGTTATTAGTTTCAGAAATATGGACATAAAAATCAGGTATTCAGGTAATTAAAAAATGTACCACAATTCTTTAGTGGGTAGGTGGAGATATTTACTTGATATTCTAAGGTAAATACTCGTCAGGAGCTTAAATATGATTTGCAATAGAACCCCCTATAAAAAAATAACAATTTTAGAAATAATTTTGCATCTTTAATTCGATTTTTACTAAAGTATCAATATTTACATCATAAATTTTAAAAATAAAAATAAAAGCAGAGACGGCCATTTTCTATGGGCAAAACATTTTTACCACTAGTTGTTTTGCTTATACACAAAGAGATAATAAATGCCGTTTAAAAAAGATTTGACATTTATTCATTTATGAAAATAATACTAACCTAAGGTACCGACCTAATCAAATTAATTAAAGTTACAATCATCTATTTTATGACTAAAATATAAAGTATTATTAATAATGCTTATTTTTAGAAATTACTGGTCGCTGTAATGGTAAGGTAAATATAATAAGTAAGAGTAATTGGCAGATGGAAAAATAGTAAAAAGTATTTAATGTCAAAAATGATTTATTTAATTACTTATAAATATAATTAAAATTTAAAAACGATGTATAATGTTTAATAGGTATACAAATTATTTTAAAAAATATTAAAATTATTAAAATCTTAAAATAATTGTAATTATACCCAGCTGTACTTACACATGAACGGGTTTATAATGTTAAGCAAAAGCAAATACAAAAACATTTTATTTTTATAAGGTTTATTTTTTATAAATATATTTTTTAAAAACTTAATAATAATCTTATTGGTAAAAAGCATATACCTAAACCAAAATAATCTGAGACCATGATAATTCTATTTTTTTAAAGAAATGTCCCTCTTAACTAGATAAAATATTATTACATATTTTAGGTAATTTTAAAAGATTTCAAAAGGCTTCAGAACCAGTTGCTTTTGCAAACTTACGCTTTGAAACAGGTTTATTAAAAGATATATAAAACATCATCCAAAATAATGGCTATTAAGTTAGGATAGTTGTCTATAAAGTTTAAAATATGTTCACAAATTTTAACAAGAATTTTTATCACACGCCTAATAGGGATTAGGAAGTCTCGACTCTGGAAAATTGCATATTGGAAGGTGCTATTGACCCCATCTTATTTTTTTAACTTACTTTATATTGGTGTAATGTGTCAGGACTTTGGAGAATTGCATATTTTAAGAAATGGTTAACCTGTAACCCTAATGGCTATTACAACAGCTTAAATGCACTCAAAATATGTTTTTTTTTGTAAAGATTCATAGAAGCTTAGAACCACCTATTTTAGACAAAACTTGCACTCTTGGTCCGTTACGAAAGTAACTAAAACTTATTCTACAATAATAGCTTCTGAGTTACGCAAGATACCTAGTAAAGTTCAAACTATGTTTATTAAAAATCTTGTGTCAACAACTAAAATGCATCCAAAATCTTTTTTATTTATTTAAATAGAATTCCTTCTTGGACCTAGTTGTCTTATCCAAAACTTGTACCGTTGGGTAGCTTAGTTACGAAGGTAACTATAGCTTCCTCTCAATATTAACTAGGTATTAGGTTAGGCAAGTTGCCTGATAAAGTTTAAGCAATGTTTAATAATTTTATGAAAAATCTTTTGGGCATATTCATTATTATTTTTATCAGTACAAGTCTATTAAATTTTTGAATTTTAATAGTTTATCTTTTGCCAAATTAAAATGAATCTTGCTTTTTCCATTTTGTATAAAAATTAGAAAAGAAAAACAGCGACAAAATCTGCGTGTTAAAAGGAGAGGTTGGCGGGATAATATTATCAATTCAATTGAAACAGTTAAAGTTAATTTAGGTGGTGTTTTAAATTGCGTGGATTTAATACAGAAAATAATTAGTGAGCTTACACTTCATCTAAGTTAAAGTTTAATCAAAATACAATAAAACAACATAACATAAAGAAACAATATTTCAACAAAACACTAAATAAAAATGTGTTTATTATTGCGATCACAACTGCAATGGCGTCAATGTCCCCGCAAACGCCCTTTGATAAAATAAAGTAAATGTCCAAGTAAGAAGAGCGAGATCACTTTATACAAACGTCATACAATAGAACAGGAGAAATGTCAAGAAAAATCCAAATCGTTTTTCTATTTCCAGGCATTCGTATTGCCAATTCGTACCTTGATGCGGAACAAGCCGAAAAACTTTACAGAGTTCGAAATAGAAAAAAAAAGAGATAATAGAGAAGAAATTTCTTTCTTGCGAGTTACCGAGTTCGACCTCTGACTTTTTTAAAACTATATTCATAATGTCGTACAGTGTAAACTTGTAGCAATTTAATTACTTCTGTCACAACTACAGTAAATTTAAAACAGTTTTCTTACTGTTAGAAAGCCCATACAGAACTTTGTTTTAAAACCAGTTTGTTTGGCCAAACCTGGCACACTAGGGCAGATCGGTTACGAAGATAACTAAAACTCAGGTTAAAGTAATAATAATTGGGTTAGGCAAATTGCCTAGTAAAGTTGAAACAATGTATATAAATATTAAGAAAAATCTTTCGATACCCGACTGGGTATTATTTTAAAGTTAAGATTTTGCAAAATTGCATATTGTAAGGAACCGTTAACCTCTGCAAAGACTTTTCACATTTTTCTAATATTCATATTGTTATAAATTGTCAAGACTTTGAGAAATACATATTTTTTAGTTATGCTGAACCTGTGGAAGGTTAATTAATATTACGGAAACCTAAGTGCATTTAAAACATTTTTCCTACTGCTAAAAGATCCATGGGACACTTCGCCTAAAAACCTGCTGTTTTGGCGAAGACTTCCATTTTAAGCAGGTCTTTTTCGAAGGTAACTAAAATAATAGTCCCTGGTCCAATATTAAAATTAACTTCGTGATAACAAATTACACTTTTAAAACCTTTTAAGGGGAGTTCATTTTGACGGGACCACCACCAATATTCATACTGCCATATATGGAAGCGGCGCTTTAACCCAGCCTGTTAATGTTAATGTTTCGGGTGTCGGATTGGGCAAACGTGTCACTTTTTAATCAGACAAGTTTACCACAATGTTTTCTAGGTGGTGTCGACCTATCTGCGACCGATAATAAAAAGCGGCGCATTAGCGACCGAATTTTCTACCTGGTGGGTCTAGATACATTAAATTTAAGACGCACTTTTTCCAAAATGTATGTAAACTAAATAAGATATTTAAAATTAAAATAAAAATTAATATTTTATTATATTATAAAAGTGTAATAAATATATAATAAAATAATTTAAATATTTCTTTATTTTATTTCTTTAAAAGTAATCATAACTTTTATTTTATTGTGTAAGAGCAAAATAGTTCTTTATTATATATAAAAGTTTTAATTTTCTTAAAATGTTCAATAAACTTCCTAATTTAATTCCGGAGAAAAGCCAATTAATATTTTGTTTAAATAAATTAGTTATATTATAAATAAATTAATTTTTTTTTACTTTTAAAATATTTCACAACAAAGGAAACAACTTGATGGGAAGAGTGTATGAACAACTTGGCAACAATGTTTATGGTTCACTCATTTAAATCCATAGATCGCTTATAGGTCGGTTTCATTGCTTTTTAATGATCGGTCGCAGACGAGCCGTTCGCAGATAGGTCTATTTCAGACCTTTCATTTTATATGCAATTTTTAAACTTTTGCCAAATCCTAAGGGTTTAAGTTACAAAACCCGCCCAATCCGATACTCAAAACATGTCCATGGGCCTTATGCTTTCGTGACTGTCACACTTATGATTTCTGACATAATGTTTAAAAATTGCATATAAAACATTGTGTTAAACTTATACGACAAAAAAATGACGCGGTTGCCCAGTCCGACAGCCGAAACATTTGACATTGTCAAACTGGGTTAAAGCGCAGCTTCCATATATAGCAGTATGAATATTCGTGGTAGACTTGTCAAAAGGAAACCACCTAGAAAGATTTTAAAAGTGTTATTATCATGAAGTCCATTTCATTACTGACCCAGGGATTAAAATAGATATTGGGTTAGGCAAGTTGCCTAGTAAAGTTCAAACTATGTTTATAAATTTAAAGAAAAATCTTTCGTCACACCCCTAGGATTAAAAAGTCACGACTCTGCAAAATTGCATATTATGAGGTACCGTTAACCTCTGTAAAGACTTCTAACATTTTTCTTATCTTCTTATTGTTATAAAGTGTCAAGACTTCAAAACAATATACTGCTTAAGCAAGCAGTTTTGGTA
This sequence comes from Listronotus bonariensis, assembly GCA_014170235.1. Taxonomy (NCBI): domain Eukaryota; kingdom Metazoa; phylum Arthropoda; class Insecta; order Coleoptera; family Curculionidae; genus Listronotus; species Listronotus bonariensis. Next base: position 118,234 of record JACEGR010001574.1, on the reverse strand, counting down.
CATCGGCGAGTAATAGAATAACAAAACAAGCAGTATTAGTCACGCATGTTTACATGCCGGGATTTAGTTAGATTGTCTCTTTTCCTTACATTGTCTATGTGTTATGTTATTTAGCTTAATCTGTATATTGTTTTGTTATTGTAAACCTGTGAAAGTTAAATTAATATTACAAAAACCTAAGTGACGGAAATAAAATTTCGTTCACATAGGGTAACATTTTATGTCAATTTTCAATATTTTGGGAAACTTGGCTTTTTACCTTTTCTCATCTTAATTATTATTCAATAAAATACATTACACCAAAATAAATATATAGTTTATTTTATTGAAATATTAAAGAAAAACGCTGCCTTAATATTTCAAAGCAGCACCATTTTTTTCCACTAATAAGTTTAAACGTGTGGGAATTGATGCAATCAGCATTTGTGCATGGTGAACATAGTAATTATTCCAGGTTTCTTCAATTTTATTCCACAAATCATCACTGTTTTGTGGATGGAAATCATTTTTTCTTGTTAACTTTCTTTACGATATATCCCTAAACGTTTTCGATTGGATTGATATCAGGGCTTCTTGAGGGCCAGGAAAACAATGAAATGTTATTTACCAGTAGCCAGTCCGAAACTCTCCTTGCTGTATGGACGGGGCAGTTGTCATTCTGGTATTTCAAATTTTCTTGTTCAAATATATTGTTTACCGATGGCAACATAACATTTTGAAGTACGTGTATATAAGCTTGACTATTAAATCTTTCTCGAATACGGTGGCATATGCCTAGCCCTCTGAAAGACATATACCCCCATACATTAACAGAAAATCTTTCACTTGTTTTAACATGTTGAGTATATCTTTCTTCGTACCCTGTATTTTATGGCCTATACACTCTAATCTGCCGGCTATAATAAGATTGAAAAATCTTCTCATCGGTAAATACTACCCTTTCCCAAAAATCCATACCTTGCGGTTAATATTCCAGTGCAAACCCCATTCTTTGCTCATTATTCCTGTCAGTCAAAAATGGCTTTTTAGCAGCTACACTGCTTCTCAATTTGGAATTTTTCCTAATACGATTTCTTGCCTTTCTTACTATCCCAGGAAAATTAGTTAGGTTGTGTGCTTCTACAGCTGTCTGAAATGGATTGTTTCGCAAAAATCTATCAGATCATTATCCTGATTTTGGTTAAAAATTTTTCTTCTACCATTTCCAGCCCTTCTCTCCATTGATCCTGTATTTTCCCATTTAGTTCTGAGGCTTTGAATAGTGCTTCTTGGTTTCCCAACTTGCTGAGCTATTCTTCCCAGAGAAACACCTTCTTCGAATAGAGTAATTACTCTCGCCTTCTCTAGTTCATTCATTTTCCAAAATTGAAAAAAGTTAAATAATGTAATTTTGAAATCTGTGACAGATAACAATTTGTCAAGTAAGGTATATTTGCAGGTGATCCAGGCACGCAAAAGCCAACATCACACTGGGAAAAATTAGGTATACGGGATTTTAATTCCGTCACTGTACATTTCAAACAATTTTTCTACTCTTAAAAGATTCATGAAACACTTCTCCTATAAAATCTGCTGTTTTGGCGAAGACTTCCATTTAGGGCGGGTCTTTTTTAAAGGTAACTAAAAAAATAGCTATTGGGTTAGGCAAGTTGCCTAGTAAAGTTCAAACTGTGTTTATAAATTTTAAGAAAAATCTTTCGTCACACGCCTAGGTGTTATTAAAAAGTCACGACTCTGCAAGATTGCATATTGTGAGGTGCTGTTGACCTCTGCAGATTAACAGGTAAACCGATTAAGATCGAGTACCGGTCTGGCGTTACAGCCGCCTTGCGAAGCGATTTCACATGAGAGAATACGCCAGAAAAATATCGAGCCCACACTTTTCGGCGGAAGCGTGATTTCATATAAATATGAAGGCAGGTTCTCATATCATGTCGTGTTACGGTTTCTTTTTTATTTTTACATAAATTGAGAAAGTTATTTTTTAATTTAAAGTGGAGCTTAACTTGCGATTGAAGATAAGTATCGGCTTTTATGGTGCAGCTTTATGCCGAAAAGTATCTTTAATACAATGATAAGTCGATATGTCAAAAGTATATACACATTTTAAACTAACATTTAACGTTTAAAAGAGATTTGTCACATTAAAATACAAACTATAATTTAGCAATGTTGTCAATTTGACCAAATTGTATCGTCAAATCATAAGTTTCGCAAAAATATCTACTTTTTCTTATAGTTAGAGGCATTACAATTTCTTGCATAAAAAAATAGTAAAGAAATAATTTTTACTACCTATAAATAGTTTGTTAAAGAATAAATGAAAATATTTGCATTTTTTTTTTATTTTAACAGTCAGGATAACCTTAAAATACACAGGGCGGTTTTGAAAAAAATTATGTATTTTTTATTTTTTTTAATTCCAAAACTTAAACATGCGGTATAATTTGAAACCCAAACCTGTTTGAAGCCAACTTGTGGATCTTACATACAAATATTCTTGGGAAAATTGGTTTTCTACCAAGCAATATTTTTAGGAAGAAGTAGGGTTTTGGTAAAGTTAATAATTAAGCGGATTTCCATCTGGTAAAAACTTTCGAAATCACGCTCTATATAAATAATAAAAGTTTATTTTATTATACATTTCTGTTTAAATATTTTTGTGTATAATTGAGAAAATGATAAATTAGGTTTTTAAGTTGTTAATTTTAATTGATTTTTTTGTGTTATTAGTCTGCAGTAGTTATTATAGATTATTGTAGTATCTTGATAAGGAAATGCACTTCAGAAGTTTTTATTGTATGCTGGTAGGAAAATACGAATAGCAAATATTAGTAGTATTTATTTTAAAAACAAAACACAATGTCATTTAAATAAAAATATTAATACGTTTTTATATAACGAACTTTTCGTAAGACTGAATTAACCAACAAAATCGCTATTTTATATTTTCTGTAACACTCACTAAGTTACTTAAATATTTTAAAATAAAACAGCCAGTTTATTTACATAGGTAATTTGTTGTATGGTTTATATTAGTTACATCAAATACTAATTGGGCCTCACGAAGGATTTGTTAACACTAGAGCTAAAGTTTTCAAACAAATATTTCCTTCTATCATCCGCTTTTTATTATTATGAAGGAGAGGAAGCAATGGAACGTAATTTACAGGAGTCCTATATGTTCGAAAGCAGTGGAAAACTAACACAATACAGCTATTGATGATGATGATGATGATGATGTTTTTTTTTCATTATATACTTCAATTTTTTTTAAATAATGCTTTTTTAGTCCGCAATGTTTTTGAAAATACACTTTAATGAAAATGTATTTCGTTTCTTATCGACTTGAAAATGGGAGGTTTTCAAGTCGCATGTATGTTTTTTTGTGCAATAACTTACGGCGTTTGTGGACCAATTTAAATGTTTATTTTTTAAATTTAAAAATTGTACTTTCGCGGTAGTTCAATAAAAAAAACAGTCAGAATCGCGAGAAGAGAAAGGTAATAGTCCTATTTTTTTGTCTCTGTCGTACATTTTTCCTGCGGAAGAGCTGTCTCTAGGTAGGAAATATGCTTGATAATAAAGGAGCGCATTCAGAATCGACAACTTTTGGGCAAAATTAACCTTTTCACCAAACTTAAAAGGGTACAAGTGGTGTTTATTTTACTACAATAAGAATCACAAGCATATAATTTGGTTGGGTAAAAGCGCTACAGACGGTCATGCAAACTGCTGTCACATTGGGCAGGGGTCATGGTTAGTTCTGGTTAGTTAATTCTTTTTATTCGCTTTTTAATTTACTTTAAATCAATCAAATCAGACGTACTTGTGACTTTTAATGAAGCTTGTGTTTTATTGTATGTTTACTGATTTATTAGTAATAATAATAACCTTAAGATTAAAAATAAACAGTTAGAAATTAACCGACTTCATAACTAATAATAAAACTCACTTAATAAAAAAAAGAAAAATAAGCAGGGTTATTACTTATGTGCTAAACTACTCAATGTTAATTACTAAATAAACAAAGGCTTATTAAACTTTAATACCATATTATAGTATTAGCCGACTATTCTTTTTTTTTATATTTCTTTACTTTTTAGCTTTAGTTTTATTATTATTTTGAAGGTCGGTTTATTTTTTTAAACTGTTTTTACTACTACATCAGTCGCCAAACATTAAACAGGTTTTATTAGTTAACCAAGATAAATCTTTCAAGAAATCGTATTCTAGGTGGGTAAACCAAATTATTATATCTGCATTTTCATCGCTACAAGTTTCTTTTCTATTGATGTTGGATGCTTAAAAATTTATATTTATATACATTCCGTTATGTTCCTAATTTTTGAACACTCTTTTAATGATCGTTGATTGACTTTATTGCTTCCATGTTTTCCTTTGTTGCTCAAACTCTGTATAAGTAGTAATGTGTTGATTTAACCCTCAACTGGTGTCGTGAAATATTCTACCGTTAGTTGCGTCCTGGGGTCCACCGGACCCCATTATTTATGAACTTTTTTTTTAATTAATAGAGACGTATTATATTATTTCTTTATAGTTTGTAATCATTTGAGCTGGAATAAAACCAAGAAAGTCTTTTTAAATTTTTATTTTATTACAAATGGCAAATGTTGAAAAATTGTAACATAATGTATTTTTAAGGTTAATTTGACAAAAGATCATAAACTCTTACAAAAAAATATAAAAAATACAGTTAACTTTTTTTATTATTTTTTTCGTTTTATATAAAATATAAGCAACCAGAATACACAAACCGTTTAACCAAAATATGTTATTATCAACAAAACTGCAAAGTATTTACAAGTAGCATTTCTCTAAATGCAATTCTTACAAATATACGCTCGGCAGTCGCCGCACATGGGTCGGGAACATTTGTTGCATGACATTTTCGTTTTTTGTCATTCTTTCGATCACAGATACTACATCTCTTTCGCTTCTGGTTCTGATTATTTGATTCTATTCTCATTTCTTCAGGTAAAGCTTTGTTTAGTATTTTACTAATACCCATACGAAGCTCCCTTGGTAATCGAAAATTGCATAGCCTTATATTGAGATATGGTTCTGCAAGTTGTCTTGCAAGAATTTTGTAAAAGGCTTTTCTTGTTATTGCTTTGTTGTTTTTGTAAGATCCATGTAAAACGTGTGCATTAACACCTGCAATATTCAATAAAGTAAAAAATATAGTCATCGGCCATCGCCTAGTTCGTCGGTTAGTTGAGTATGTGGTACATTTTTGATCTAGTGCATCCACACCGCCTTTTGTTTGATTGTAGAAGGAAATGATTTCGGGTTTACCAGATTCTTCGTCCTTACATTCGGTGTGGTGCATTGACGATATTAGCACAACTGCCTTTCCTTTCTTCGGAACGTAAGAAACGATAGTGTAGTCGTTTGTAAAACCATAAATGGAAGATCCTTCAGCTCTTCCCGGACTTGGAAGGAACTGCATAGGTATTTCTTTTTATTTCGCTTAAGAGTGCCAACATAGGTAAGGCCCCTTTTTTTAATTCATCCATGAGTTCTATGGATGAAAACCAATTATCTGCTGTGACATTTCGGTTTGAATTGCCAATCGGATGACATAGTCTCAACACTGACTGTGTTGGTTTCATGAAACCTTTCTCCTCATTTGTTAAAGAAAGGCCATCACTATCTTTACCACTGTAAATATAGCCATTATAAAAATAATGGGTACGTGCATCTGTTAGAGCCATAACTTTTAGTCCATATTTCCGAGGCTTATTAGGGATGTACATCCGGAACCTACACCTGCCGCGAAATCCTATCAGCATTTCGTCGATACAACACAATTCTCCCATCGAATAACAGTCTTGGCAATTTTGTACAAAACGCTCAAATATCCACGATATTGCTGCAGTTCGATCATTAGTTTTTCGAACTTCACGATCTTGTGCGTTGTCAAACCTAAAACAAAAGCAACTAGATAAGCCTAAAATTATTTACGCTAACTATGCAATTAACTCACCTTAAACATGCGAGCAACACATATACTCTTTTTAAAGACATAATGGATCTGAATATGTCTCGTCCTGTTCCATCTGTTGCAAACATTTCTTGAAAGTCTTCATCATTTGACTTAAACACTGCAGCGTAATACAAGATAGCGAGAAACGCTCTGAATTCTTCCTTTGTTAATTCTCTTAGTTCCGTTCTATCAGGGCTGCTGAATTTATCTTGAAATAACAATATCTTTTCATTTGTCCGTAGAATTATTTCATTTTCCATGTCTTCTGTGAAAAGAAAGCTCCATATTTTTAACGGATCAGCGATATCACCACATCTTGCAGGTCCTTTCAGCCCCGGAAGAACCTTGATCAGATTGTGTTTTTTTGTTCTTATATTTAAATTTGGGTTGGCCGGAACAGCAGACCATTTGTATCGATTTTTGCCAAAATAAAACTTTTCATTTGTTGTTTCTGTCCGCTCTTCTTTGTTGTCATTAGCCTGACTTTCCTGTGTTTCAGTACTATCCTCCTCACATTCCATTTCAGAATCAGAGTTATGGTCACTCTCTGGAGAAAAATCCTTGTCCTTGTAGTCGTCATAGTCACTACACTCACTTTCAATTTCATCATACCACTGGCTTAATGTTTCTTCATAATTAGAGTCCCCAAAATGCACACTTTTGGAAGAACCCGCCATTTCAAAAATAACACACTATTAGCGTCGTGGTGCCACACAGACCCCAAATGAACTTTACCACTCGCTGTTTGGAATAATACTAAATCAAAGTTAATGCGCGTGTCATCATAGCTTATAAGTACGGTAACTTAAAGGTAGGTGGCGCGGTTAAGCTTAAAGTCTAAATTTGCACGTTTTACATAGATTTAAAAATTACCGGGGTCCGCCAGACCCCACAACGCCAGTTGAGGGTTAAGTAACGATTAAGGTTTATTTAAAGCCAACTTCAAAAATGTAATTCTGACTATAACTAACTAGAGCTAAAGATGAAATGATCTTATGAAGGTTTTTAATATAGAACTTTTTTAAAAAGTAATTATGTTTAACTGAATTTAACAAATATGGTATAAAGGAATAATTTTACACACAAAAAAATGTGGTTTTAGTTTTTGGGCTTTTTAGCCGCTTTAAACCGCCCATCGTGGCACAAAAATTGTAGATACTTAAATTTAACTCAACCAGAACTAACCAGATCTTTTAGCTGATGTTTATGTAAATGCTTTTGATTTTTTATAAGTTCATACTCTCCAAACTTTTTTTTATATTATATTTTTTTTAAAACCTTAAGTTTGTCCCTCCTGACAATTTATGGTTGTTATCTTTAAATTTAAATTGATTTAAACCTGCTACTTCTAATATAATATTCAATGACAAATGTATTTAAACTAGATTTTTTTCATAATTATGACAATATACAGGGTGATCAAACTTAAGGTACTATTGCTAACTTCTTTATTATTGGAGATACTAAGTCAGTAAAATTAGAGAAGTAGGGTTATTTTTCGCTAATTAAAGTGCTGCCAACAGAAGATTTTAAATTATTTAAAAAAAATTTTTGAATAAAACACCGTGTATATTATATTACCAATAAAAAGATTTACCAAAGTTTTTAAAAAAGCCCACATATAATATATAAATTTTTTAATAGTTTCGGAAATATGGCCATCTTCAGGAATTTAGTAGTAAGCTGAAATTTTAAAATTAAATACCATGTATATTATATCATCAATAATCAGATATTTTAAGGATCTTTAAGAACATACTATATTTACCATGTTAACCGCTTATATTTTGGAAAAAAGCCACCCAAATTTAAACAAATTTTAATAGTAGGTATAATGTCTATTTTATTTACGACACTAAACTTGGTGCTAGCATAAAACTGTAATAAAATAATGGAAATCGAACATCATTTTTAGATTTGTATGGTCATATTTCCAAACCCATAAGAGATAGACATATTAAATGCGGTATTTTCTTAAACAATATCTTTAGTTTTACTGTCGATGCAATATACAGAGTGTTTAATTTTAAAAGTAACAGTTTACTGTCAAATTCCAGGGAATGGTCATATTTTCGAAACTATTAAATAAATTAGTTGTAACACATCAAGGGTAGTTTATATTTATAAGGTTGCGACATATCCTCAACTTTTAGGCGAGGTCGGGGACGCAAGGAAAGGCACTCCACGGAGAATAGTTGACAAGACTGGGTAAAATCAAAGCTGATGACCAATCCAATGGCGTCTAGAATTTGTGCATTTCATTTTGCATTGTTTTGGAAGTAATATTTGTTGAAAGATGTAACTCCAAATGTTTCTTATTTAAAGTAAAAGAATTTACAACCTAATAATAATTAAAAACTGTTGTGTAAACGGTTGTTCTACTAATACAATAAACTGTATATCTCCGGCACTGAACAACATGGCCGAAAAATGGGAGATGTGACGTCATAACACGTCAAAGCAATATGGCCGAATGTCGTGACCCTATATAGACCGACTTTGGTAACACATGTTCTGTGCAACAGAGTTGTTTAATGAATGTTTTGGTGTGTGGTATAATATATAGAGGGTTATATTTAAAAAAATATATTTTATACAATAAATTTAAAGTCTGATATTCAACTGTTTTTCTCAGCAGCACGTTAATCAGCGGAAAAAATACAACTTCTTCTTTTATTTAACCGACTTCGTATCTTCAATATTAAAAAAGTTATCAATAGTGCCGACTTAAGTTTAATAACCCTGTATACCATTTGGATTTTAATTAATAATTAAGGTACCAATAAATAATTTTGGTATATTTGAACAATTTTTTTCTGTTATGACAGAAGAAATCACACCATTTTTTTATTATTTCTTCTAACTTTTTAAATAAAGAAAGAAAAATTGCTGTCTTGCTTAAAAATATTCCGATCATTAACTATAAATAGCATCATTACTTAGTTTAACATATTCTGTCATTATCAGCAGAGCCATAAAGAAATATTTAACAACAAATATAGATTTAAATAATAATTTATGTATCGAGCATAAGGTAATTTTTTTATGGGGTGTAGACACGTGCTGAGAGGCAATCCTATAAGTAAACTTTATATATGTGTTGCATACTATCTTTTTCCACGACAGTATTTATAAATTTTTAATTGTAATTTTTTAATTATCCGTATTTATTGTTAATAATGATTTTTATTAAAATTAGCTAAATATCAAATTTTAAATTAAACGCTGCATGAGCTTACAGAAGTAAAGGCAAAATCCATGAAAAGCTCTTCCTGTGGTTAAGTTTATTAGTTAAGTTGAAAAAGAAAAGCAATAATACAAAGTGTAAAAAAACGTAAAACTGTAAAAAAGTACCCAGCTTTTCTTAACACATTATGTGATGTCACACCAAAACTACAGCAGCGCTTAAATATCTCTAAAACGCTTAAGCTGTGTTTACAAAATTCGGCAACTGGATGTTTCTTTGGAAGTTAAATTAAACAGTTTTAATTGCATTGTTGTAACATTTTCCAGTTTTGCGCCACATGTATTATTTTCCTGCCATCTTGAAATTTTTATTTGTCAATTTTATTCTAGACTACCTATAGAATTTATGCATCAATTTTATATCCCAAAGTTTTACTTTTTAAAATTGATCGGTTTAAAAAATAAAAGTAGGGAGGACAATAAAAAATGCACAGTATAAATGTAACATATTTTGATTACAAAACTTTCCAAAATTCACAAATAGAAAATGCGGACTAAAAATTGTGTGGTGTTGCGTTTGATTTGGAGGTTCTCATTTAGGAGTTGCGGTACTTTTTACTAACCCAGTCTATTTTAATAATAAATAGTTTTGAAGCAAGTTTTAAACCTTACAAGATAAAGCCTATACTTAGAAAAATAAAGCCATTTTCTTCTGATCCACTGTAATCGAATACAATTTCAAAGAAGATTGCATAGTAACAAACCTAAAAGCGAGACTGCCTTATCTCGATAATCCCAAGAGACAGGGTGTCCAACAAGCTTGAAATGTTGACCCCGAAAGAGGACATACAAGACAAGAAAATCTCTGATGAGATGAGAGCGAAAAGACAAAAAATATCTCAGTCAGACGGTTCCCAATGACCCGTGAGAAGTAAAACAAACAACTTTGATATACTGCCAACGAGAATGCGGTATTTGTAATTTTATTTTTAAGATTTTGCATGTGTCCGGATAATTTATAATATTTAGATAATATAACTGTGATAAACTCCCGTAGTATTTTTTTAAAATTTAATTTACTTATTTATTTAGAATTTATAGAACCATGTAATAAAAATATTTGATTAGTAATTCAACAGATTTTGTATCGACAATAATTAGAAAGCCATAGCTAACCTTTCTTTAAAGGTGGTAGACAATGTTTTGTTTTCAATTGAATTAATTTCTTGGACTTCTATTGTCTTTTATTTTAAACCACGACGCTCTATGGGCGAAATTTTAAAAAACCTGGCCAATATGAGCAAGTTCTAAAACTATTTTTATCTGTGTAATCATTTGTTTTTTAGTTTCTACATATCTCACTTTTATATCCCTATACAAAAAAAACGCGATAAAATACCCTAAACGTCGGGAAGAAATATTTATAACGGTACAGTTTTTAATGTCTGGTGACGAGAGCTAAAGAAACAAATTAATTGTTGAAAACATTTTAATTGTGTAGTGTTATAGTTAATTTTTTTGGTAATTTTAAATATGAAGTCGTTGCCTAAGGATAAGTCCTTTTTAATAAAAAAATTGTTACTAAAATTTATGTTCCATATTTTTTTATTACATTTTTAGTGAAATTGTGAAATTTTGTCAAAATATAATTGATTACGAAAACATAATATACTAAAAGATTCCACTCCTACATTTTCCCGTCTTCTAGTTAACTTAGTTATATAAATAATTAATGGTTTAGGGTTTATAGTGCATCAAAAATAGTAATAAAAAGATTATTCTTGGACAATAAAGCAATATTATTATTATTATTATTATTATTATTATTATTATTAATTAAGTTTTGCAAAATATTTGCCAATTTTCTCAAAAAAAAATAATAATTAATATATTAAATGGCCTATTTTATTATATTAATAAAATTTTCTTTAATAGGGTCAAGGAAGAAAATCGTAAGTGTTCAAAAAAAAACTATTTGTGTAAATGGATATGGAAGTTCTTTGTGATCTATTCAGTTGTTTTGTACTACCGGTTTAACTGGAAATGACTGCTTCTTTAAAATTTTAAATGGCACTACCGGTATATTTTATCTCATTTCAATAAAATATGACATTCTGAATACAATGACACCTTACCTGTCATTTTTTGACATTTCTGCTGTCAAAATTTTATTTTTAAAATTCCAACCTAGATTGCCATGATTAGGCTAAAACGGTTTAGTTTGAGTCAAGTAGCCATTGAAAAATTGGAACGAGTGTGACTCATTAGCATATTCTATAAGAGCATTTTATGCCGAATAATTTGGTACCACATAGACGGTATTTCGGGAAAGGTTTTTATCTAGGATGCATGTAAGAAAAAATTCTAAACTATTCATTATACTAAATGATATTATCGATTTATGACAACATTATGAATTTATTATGTGTTCTTCAAAAAAGTCTTACTCAGAAGACCGCCTTAGGAGGTCGTAAAAACGATTAAGACAACTAAATTATTTTTCCATGGCTACTCTACTGTCCAACGGAAAAACATCGTTTGTGCATATGGTAATCCATATAACATACAGCAGTTTTTTTGTTGGACAGCAGTACCTAACTTAAAATAAACCGTTTTGCTTGGATTGAAATTTTAAATAAATAATAGTTTAAAAAAACTAAAAAACACAGCTTTATATGCAACCGAACTAAAAATTAGAAAATAATTTTTCATTACAAAGAGTTTGTCACTTCAGAGTAAAAAGCGTGGGGTGCATTTTACTATTTTTCATAACTTTTCCATCATAGATATTTGCAAATAGAATAATTATAACATTTAATATATTAAGCACCCTACGCTTTTATTCTGAAGTGACAAACTCTTTGTAATGAAAAATTATTTTCTAATTTTTAGTTCGGTTGCATATAAAAGCGTGTTTTTTAGTTTTTTTAAACTATTATTTATTTTTCATTTTTTAGTTCGATATATCAATTAGTTTTCTGCGGTCATGTGATATTGAAATGTTTTACGAACTATTTAGTAATCTCATTATTTCATTTAAAGCTTCACTGTTGCATGGGGTTTTTCCCGTTAACTTAGAGCAGTCCAGTTCTTCAATCCGCATACCGTCTAAAGATCTCACACGATCCTAATACAAAACCAAATTTTTAACTAAAGTTAAATATTTAAAAATAAATGCTCCAGTTTATTCACTAAAAAATTCCTTCGCCATTTTGTCAAAAGTAGTATTAGGACACAGAATCTGTAAAGGAATTTATTTATCCTGGCGGTCCTAATCAGGATAACGGGATACTGTTTTTAAATTACTGCATTGTCATCGGTCCTTGATACGTGTGCAAAGTTTCAAAGAAATTGAATCGCTGGGAGTTGGTAAAAATTAGGCTCAAAGATTCCGTTACATAGATAGATAGATAGATAGATACAACTCAAGCTAATAAAAGCGTGTTAAAAAATAATTTTTGACAGCCGAAGTGTCAAAAACAAAAGACGATTATATTAATTTTTCAATGGCTGCTTGACTTAAAATAAACCGTTTTAGCTTAATCATGGCAATCTAGGTTAGAATTTAAAAAATAATAAATTTTGACAGCAGAAATGTCACAAAATGACATGTGAGGTGTCATTGTATAAGAATGTTATATTCTATCAAAATTAGATAAAATATACCGGTGGTGCCACTTAAAATTTCAAATAGGCAGTTATTTCCCATTAAACCGGAAGTAATAGAAGACAGGTAAATAGATCAATCCAAGCAAAATTATGTCAAATAACGATATGCCAAATTTTATTTTTAGTCTTCAAAGGTAAAAAGTTATAGGGGTGAACCACCTGTAAGAAACACCCGGTATATTAGTTTTAAACTAATATGCATTTAAAAAGGCTTTTTAGTAAAAACTAAACAATATTAAATGCTTTTAATAAAATAATTGAGATAAAAAATAAATTGGCCACATTTTTTTTAATTCGCCCATAGTGCGACGCACAGTACAGCGAGCTTAAGGAACTGTTGGACAAAATTAATATATCCAAAACTAATTAAAATAGACGTATCAAATGTGATATTTCTGTAAATCTTTTTGATCTATTTTTATATTCGTGATATAATTGATATACAGGGTGCTGCATTTAAAAATTTTACACCCTTTGCGACACCCTGTATATCTGAAGAGATAATACACATTTAATAACTGATTCGAAAACTACAGAATTTACCCAAAATACTAATATCTAAAAAGAATTTATAAAATAGCTTTATTACAATTTATTTTTCTTGCCCTATTGCCCAAACCCAACCTTTAAAAGAGTTATTGTTTGTTTTAGAGGTTTTAAATGTTTTGTCATACCTTGTTGTTCGCTCTTTATATCGTCCAAATCAGAAGATACAAAAAAATTACGTACGCTGACGTAAGTCTGAAAAAAATCGTTAGTAATCAATCAAGTGTCAACAACTGTCGTGATAATTTTTTGACATTTGTGACATCTCAAATATATTTAATAATTTTTATATAAAATTTGGAGTGTTTGGTAACCATATTTTGAATTAATTGACTATCCAGACCTATTTTGCGCGCCTTACCGTGAACCTGTGTTTAACCAGCACCATTGCGAACGCAAATTTGTTGTACAGCGTGAGCTGGTTAAAATCATTTTGAATGTTAGTGCTGTTTTGTGATTTTTATAAAAAATTGCTGTAAAGTGTTAATGTAAGTCGCTATTATAAAGTATGCCGCAACGAATGCAACGATATACTGAAGCCAACAAAAAGTTCTAAATTTGAAGATGGTAAAGAATTTTCAAATGGGGTAAACTCTATTAGCCATGAGTGCGGTATTTTAATGTATGTTAAAATTATGTTTTTCTACAACCGTTAAACAAAAATGCTATTTTTTTACTCGTTAAGATGAAGTTAAAGTACTCCATTCTAGTACCTACGTAAAGTGTTAAAAAAGGTAACTTTTTTTAACACTTTAAAGCTTTTTTTTACACTTTAAATTAGTGTTTTGTTTCAATGCCCACTACAATAAACTTAAATATCAATTTATGCATGTAACAATAAACGCGACATCATCTGAATCATACGGTCAAGTTACCTTTGATTTCGTCATCGTTTCGTTTAGTTCATGTGTCACTAGATTAAAAATTTGACACTTTGCAAATAAATTTATTAAAAATTATTAAAAAATTATTATTAATAATGAATTTGGATGGCTAAGAAATTGAAAAGGTATTTATAGGGTTTTAGTAATGTTTCTACAAAAAGTAAGTACACACAATTTTAGAAAATTAAATAATAAATGCATAGAGGATAATTGTCTAGAGAATATGGAGGCTATGATGTTTTGTTGCAGTATAATGGCTGTGCTACAAAAACTAAAATTATGAGGTTTAGATAAATAAAAGATACATAAAATGGTATTTTGTAAAATTTTTATACTGTCGTGGAAAAAGTATAGTATGTATGCATAGAGTGTCTTTTTTTACTCATGGGATTGCCGCTCTCGCCTAGCGGCTCGTGCTATCCAAATCATAAAAAAGTATCACTTTTTGCACTTGTTACATAAATTATTATTTAATTTTCATTCGACTAAAAATTTTATAAATTAATTAAAGCAGTTTAAATTAAACGTTACATTTTTTCTTCTAGTATAGTATATGTCACAATACACGACGGGCCCTAATCTCGATATGACGTCTCGTAATGTGACGAAACATTCCCAACCTTTGACATAAACTATACCGTAGGTAACTCCCGCAGAGTAAAAACGAACAATTTTGAAAAGTGTTGCAATAAAAGAACAATTTGGCATACAGGCGTTCGTAAGAAAATTACAAGTGTCCAAGAGCGTCAGAGTACAAATAAGTTTGGAAACGCCTGGCGTAGCATTTAAAAATTACCCTGTATAAACGATTTTTGGTTAAACTGGACCTCTCCTTACGGAGTCTATTAGCTTTAAAAATACATTACTTAAAAAACACTCTGTATTAAAAAACTTTTTTATATTCAACTTAATATTTTAACGAAATTCTTTGGGGTTTATTGACCTTATATTTTTTTATTTTAGTTGACCAGACCAGCGGTGCTAAACATCATATTACATATTATTTAGGGGTCCAAATCCTTTGTAGTGTCAAAATTATAAACTGGCGTTTGGCACAGTTCAACATGTGTAAGTCAGCGGGGTCCCCAACCGGGATGGCCTATAACTCTTTTAAAATCGAGGCAGGTGAAACGGTTTATTTTTATGCAATCGGTGGTCTGAGTATTTATGTCATATACGTTATTTTTGTTTTTATTGCTGCGATGATATAAATATCTAGTTTTTAAAGTCGAAGCCAGTTTTAAAAACGTGTTTAGCAATATCCTAGGCTATCTGGTAATATTTAATATCGGGTTGTATATTATACACTTTTTTTGGTACCATGTGTGCTTTTAAGGGGCAAAAAGAATAATGAAATTTTTACTTTTCCTTTATTGCAATGTAGGAGCAAGGTTGTACCTTGGATTTCCAATCTTTATTAATCTAAAAAGTAAGACATGGGACCCACACTAAATATACGGGGTGCCCACGGGATGACTTTCCGGCAGCCAATTTTATCTGGAGTAAATATTATGATATAAAATTCAAGTTCCCAACAATTTTATTATTTGTGTAATTAATACCCCAGATTAATAAGATGATTGGTGCGATCTGGTAGCTAGAATAAATTAGTTTTTAGCTTTCAGTACAATAAAACCGTTTAACACTTAATAAAGATATAGTTTATTTTAAGTTTTTAGTTTTGTTGTTAGTTGATACTTCTTACTCTATTAACTTCATTTAGTGCCTCACTATAACTAACCAAAACTGACCAACGATTTGGTATTACGGTAGTTGTGGGCAATATGTAATTCAACATTTTGTGGCCAACTTCGATTTTACTTTTTTTTGCATAGTGAGCTCTATTCTACAAATTAAGCCTTTTCAGTTGATACCCATATTAAAGGTTGTATTAAAAAAATATGTTATCCACCATTTTGTATCGGCAGCCATCTTAAATTTACAATTATGAAAAATATATACTATTGTACCGCCATCAAGATTAAGAGTGTGTATCAAATTTGAGATCTATCGGTTGTCAGGAAGGGGGTCAAATTCCAACTTCTAAATTTAATGAATGGTCTTTTGTTGGGGCCACGCCTGGAAAGAATGGGACCGCTTCGGTCCTGGTCCCGGGTATACCAGCTGACCCTGTTCAGTCCTCTTGACCCCTATGAACTGGCCAGTCGCCAGGAACAAAATAAAAGAAAAACCTCCCAAAAAATCCAAAAAAATCTAATTAAAAACGGCAAGTCTGTCATCGTTGTTAAGTTAAAAATAAAGTTAAAAAATAAAAATAAAAAAGTAACTAATATTTAAATTAGAAATAATTAAAATTTTATGCTTTTTAATATCGCAAACTAAAAATAGTTTGACATAGGTATGTGTCATAAGTGACATAAGTAATTGGTGTATTTATTATTTGTAAGACAAAAAAGGTAATGAGTTAGTTGATTTTTAGTTTTCCTGAAGATACTTCAGTATCGAGAACAGGCAACCAAGTGTTATTTAAATTAACTGAAATTGATGCTACACAATTATCTTTTTTGAATAATATATACGCACTTTCTTTGATTGTGCATTTTTAGAACAAGTTTCTTTTGCTAAAATACTCGAAGCATCCCAGTTTATTCTATTTATTCGAGAAATAGTTTTTACCTTGGTATGTAATATCACAGATAGACATACGCTCCCCGGACAGATTATCCTTCCAATTTTGCAAATTTGGCATATAGGTACTTACGAAATGCGATTTGCGCATTGCGAAACTTACTTTAGTTGGTCCAGTTTAAACGAAAAATTCAATAAAACAAGTTCCACAGTTAGCAAGTAGCATTTTCTAAGTATATAAACTAAGCTTTACACGAGCCTACCGGCGTTCGATAAGCTAAATTTGTGCCATTGAAAGCAAAATCTATACAATAATAATAATAACTAACCAGAACTAACTACGACCCCCACCTATCATCTGTAATAATAACAGAACTATTGTAATGCAATAAGACTGACACTGATTTAAGAGTCTTTACACATTATTTAAATTCGCATTTGGCTAGTGAGGTATATAGCTCTCGTGTAAACTTAAAATGGATTTGTCTGTCTCTGTCTATATTTTTCAATAAAACCAGAAAAAAAGGGTCAGGTTAGGTAAAATTTTATTAAGTGCCCAACTAACAAATTCTCAAACAGGAAAACACCGTCTATCTGTGATAATATGTTTTATATAAAATACAATATTCCTTATGTAATACTAAGTACCACATTCTATAATTTTGTTACAATACATACTTAAATTAGGTACGAAAGACTAAAATCTAAATTCCATATTGTTAGGATAACTCAAAATAAAAATCACGTGAACCCGCTGTAAACAAAACACAAATCTTGTGTAATAATATTAAAATATCCCAGAATGATGTCAAAGTTTAGTCAAAGCAACTGATAACTAAAGAAATTTCTTTTATCTTTTGTAATTATCTCCAAAAATATTCGGACTCAGACATGACTGTATTTGGACCTTGAACTATAAAATCACCAATCTCACTAGTAATATTTAGTTAAATATCTTAATTTATTTTTGTTTGTTTATATTATTAGATTACTTAATTGTTGCTAGTTAATAGATAAATTTACCTTTAAAATAAATAAGAAAAATGGGGTGCATAGGCTTAATGGTTGCTTAAAGAAAAGACCCCTATTTTTTTAATAAAATGTTTATTAAAACTCAGAGGATACGGAAACTTTTTTCAAAATGAGTCATAGATCCAAGAGTAGAAATAGTTGAATAACTTTAAACAGAGTTTCCGTTTATATTTTGCCACCCATTTTTAACTATAACTAAGAGGAATACAAAAAAAGCATCCTGAATAAATGTTTTATACTTTTCAACTATTATCTTTTAGACATTAAAAAAAACCAGTGAACATCAAATACACAAGTAAGAGGTAAACTTTTTTAAATTGGACACCCTTTATATAATATCATCTTTTAAAAAGCTTTAAAAAATACCGGTTGATATATTTATCTTTAATTGTTATAAAAATATGGCCATTTAAATCTTGATATAATTTTCAATACATATACCGTCTCAGATTAGTGCCCTAATTAGGCATAATGGAAATTTTATCTACTATTTTTCAGATTTTAGTGGTCATATTTCAAAAACTGTTGGAGATAAATATATTTAATATAATATTTTTGTAAAAATCTTTATAAACCATTTTAATAATAACAATATATTAGGCTCAAAAGATAATATACGAAAAACGATTATACTTTTATACAGGACGTTTTTTTATTCTTCTTGGTTATAGATAAAATTAAGTGGCAAAATATAAATAAAAACCCTGTAAATTTTAATGCAATACATTGTTTAATGATAAAATTATGTTTAGCATATTCTAAATCAAAAAACAATTAAATTTTTTACAACCGCAACATTAA
Source organism: Listronotus bonariensis (assembly GCA_014170235.1). Classification (NCBI taxonomy): domain Eukaryota; kingdom Metazoa; phylum Arthropoda; class Insecta; order Coleoptera; family Curculionidae; genus Listronotus; species Listronotus bonariensis. The sequence continues at coordinate 99,517 of JACEGR010001574.1, read as the reverse complement.
TTAACTTAATGATTACGTTAATTATTAAACTAATTAAGTGTGTACCTTGTGTCAAGTTATAGATTTACACCTTCCTTAATTTTTATTCGAAATCATACAAAACAATTTAAAATACTAGTTGCTTCTTATTTTTCAATAATATTTAGGATTTATAATATGTATTATAGATTTAGTATAAAATTTGATATTTTTGTAAGCTCTTTACATGAGCTTTTTTATGCTTATACAATACAAGTAGTTTGATTTAAATAAAATTGTTTGTTTTGGACTTACTACTTTAATATTATTCTAATGGAAGTATGGTAATTTTTTTTTTATCAGTTGGATAAACATCAAGGGCTTTTATAAAGCGTTGGTACCATTGGTGGTAAATATAAATAACTGTTGTTTGTACTGCTCAGTCCAATAAAATAAATGAGAAATAGATGTCTTTTATTGGTTTGTTCTTGTTCTTATTAAGCTTAAACGTTTAAAAATACTGGTTAAACATTTTATGACCTTAAAAATAATAAGAGCCACTTTAAAAAAAAATACAATATTTAAGTAGTCAATAGTCAAAATTATCTTGCCCACATAAGCGAAAATGTGGGTACCTATTGGTTTTATTTTTCAAAACCATAATTCTATTATACATCTTAAGCCTTAAAATCTGCTTTTCGGATTAGAGACCCTAGAAGGATGTTTTGAAACAGAATAATCGCAAATATACCGGAAAATATTTAATCTTTGCATAATACAAGAATTTAATACTCGGCATGGGTACTACAAAGAAAACTATTGTGCCTCATTGTCCTTTTAGTATAATAGAAAATGTGTTAAAAGTGAAGTATTTCATAACTATAGATGAAATGCTATGTTCGAAATTTACAATGTACCTACTGCCATAATATTTAAATTGTTTTCTTTTTCTCTACAATTTTTAATTTATACTGAAAATTAGTTTTTATATTTATGTAATTCTTAAGTGACATTCTTTCTAAACATGATCCGTTTAACTGACTTCAGTTCGTTGACCTGCAAGTAATCCTGATTATTTGATCACGTTACTGATGCAATTTGAAATATTTATTAACATTAAGAATGAAGTTAGTCATATAGGTTTCAAAAGAATGGTATCAGTTTCAGTTTTATCAGTTTGTTCACTGATCATGTCTCGAAAGAATATATTTAATTATCGTCAAATACTGGGTGACTACACTGATAAACATGAACTTTGTGACATAATTTTTTTAGGTGTTTCTGATGTACCTTGATGAGCTAAAAACATAACTTTTAATAGAATCTCTAAATCACCAATAGATTTTTAATATCAAGAAAATTTATATTTTTCTATGTGCAATATTAAAATTTTACTTTTATTTGCCCCTGGTATGCCTCGATTTGGACCAAGATTTATCAATGAAAATGACAAAAAGTATGGAACACTGTTCTTATAAAAAACTATTAAACCAATTGATCATTTTTTGTTTAATGCCAAATAGTATATTTTTAAATTAAATTTCTTAGATTTATTACAGATATTCTGTTGCATTTTCTATTGTAAGTAGCAATTTGGCCGAGTTTTAGTAAGTAATTTTATTTTACGTTTCGCTTAATAATATATTTTTTTAAAATGTCTAGTCAGTGCGTTAATAGCGCAAAGAGTTGTGAACTAACTTTTAAATTACAGAAAAGAACTATTACTCCAATTGTCTCTAAAGCTTACAAACTTTACTTCGGTATTAAAGTAGGTTATTAAGATAAAGCATGGTCCCCCATGTATGCTGTAAGACTTGTGTAGCCTTGTTAACAAGTTGGTTGAGAGTCGTAATCGCAAAATGCAGTTTGCAGTACCGATGATTTGGAGAGAACTCAACGATTATATCACAGACTGCTATTTTTATCTTACTAATATAGTAGGTGTAGTGCCGAAGTCTAAACATATTGTCCAATATCCTAGTTTACCATCCGCTTCAGACCTCATTCAGCATAGTGATGAACTTCCTGTTCCAAAACCACCAAAATCATGGAATCGAAATGAGGAAGTGGGAATTCTTGATTATTTGAGTGATTATACTGAAAACCTTAAAATGATCCTTTATTTGAAGCAGCAGGGGTTAAACGCAACCGCATCTTTTTCACGAGTTAAATTAAATGTAATATTAAAAGATAATTAATTTGCCGATAATCTAAACACATTCGAATTAAGAGCTCCGGCAGCTTTCAAAGCAGTTGTTACAAATTTTCTTGAAAATGTCAAAGTTGAAAATTACAAAGAAATTGTCAGTGAACTTCCAAATGGCTATAAAAAAATAGGAAGTAACATGTCTCTTAAGTTCACTTTTTAAATTCTCTTCTTGATTTCTACCCAAAAATATGGATGCAATAAGTGATGAACATGGGGAACGATTTCATTAAGACATTTCTGACATTTAAAAGCGGTACCAGGGTCAATGGAGCTTAAATATGCTTGCTAATTACTGTTGGACGTTAGTAAGGGTGCCCCAGAAATAAAATATCGCCGTAAAACATCCTCAAAAATATTTTGGAGGATGTTAAAAATAAATAATTTAATAATTAATTTATTTATATATTTTGTTAACAAAAAATAATAATACTACTATGTACCAAGAAAACTATGGGCGATGGAAAAAATCTTAAATAAGTTTGTTTTTTCTAGTTACATTTTACACACGATTCACTATTTTTTATTCATGTCACAGAAAAAAAGTAAAATATTGATTACCAGTGCTATTAGCAAAAACAAAATTAACAAAATCCGGGAAAATGTGGAAATCTCGCATACGTATGGAACAGATGAAAATAACACGACAAGTTCCCATAAAATTTTTCCGTTTAAGCCCCTGCGGAGATATGATCCCCTAAGGGGGCAGCTAGAAATCGATTTTTCGTGAATAACTTTTAAAGCGCTCTGTATAATTTGATAATATTTAAGTACGATGCATACTAGTAAAGACCTCTTAAAATAGTGCCCTTGAACTTATGTCGCTTCTTTGGTTTGCCAGGGACGGACTAGTTTTCGCACATTATCGATAATATTTTTACGCCCTGTATGGTGAAGACACAAAAGATATGTTTTTGGGTAGTTTAAACCTTTTGCTAAAAAAAAGGTACTCTTGTTTGACATCGATAAAATGAGCCGTTTTCGAGTAAAAAAGTCTTTTGCAACAAATTCCTGACCTGCTACGAGAGGACTTCAATACTGAATTAAAAATTACAAATTACATCGAAAATAAAATATTGTATTATTAAACAAAAATAAACTCTTACGGCTCATTTTATCGATGTCAAACAAGAGTACCTTTTTTTTAGCAAAAGGTTTAAACTACCCAAAAACATATTTTTGTGTCTTCACCATACAGGGCGTAAAAAATATTATCAATAATGTGCGAAAACTAGTCCATCCCTGGCAAACTAAAGAAGCGACATAAGTTTCAAGGGCACTATTTTAAGGTCTTTACTAGTATGCATCGTACTAAAATATTATCAAATTATACAGAGCGCTTTAAAAGTTATTCACGAAAAATCGATTTCTAGCTGCCCCCGCTAGGGGATCATATCTCCGCAGGGGGCTTAAACGGAAAAATTTTATAGGAACTTGTCGTGTTATTTTCATCTGTTCCATACGTGTGCGAGAGATTTCCCACATTTTGCCGGACACCCTGTATATAAAAAAATATGTTAAGCGGTTTTATTGTACCAAAAGCTAAAAAATAATTCCGTAAGTCCTAGCTATCAAATCTCACCAAAGTTCTTATCAATCTGGGGTATTGATCAGACAAATATTAAAAACTTTGGGCACTTGAAATTCCTATTATAATATTTACTCTGGGTACGCTACGCCCAATGGTTTTATTATTTGTTTGATCAATACTCCAGATTAATGAGAAGATTGGAGCGATCTGGTAGCTAGGATTTATCGAATTATTTTTAAGCCTTTAGTACAATAAAATCGTTTAACATATTTTTTTAATTTAATTTATTTAATATTAAAAACTACAATGACAAACTGTAAATATAGCACGAAGTTGTAAACGTAAATAAATACCTACTTGATGTTATTCAGGTAGCCAACAAGAAAGATTATGGACCCATAAGGACTATTTTATTTTAAATTGTTATAATGACATTCGAAAGATACAGTTTATTGTTATCTCACTAAACATCTGCTTTGTCAAGGAAGCCTTAGGTGGTCCTTAAACTATGAAGATGTATTTAAATGGTTTTAAAATGATGAATTTGGTGAGGATTTTGGCAAGAGGTAGGTCCTTATTGTTAAAAGAAAAACGACATTGTCCACAACATTTATGTAATGAATCATTTTGGTGTTAAGAAATATTATAAATAGTGTTATAAAGATCATTTTAAAATGAAGTGTACAGGCTGTTTTAAATTCGAGGAACAGCATTAGGATCTCGGAGACGGTAAGAGATATAGGGTTTGCTTAATTAGGGCAAAGTTGCGCATTCTTATGCTTAATATTCCGTTTTAAAAATTTTAAAATTTGCAGCCGTTCCGAAATTATCCGAAAAAAACACGAAATTTTGCAAAACAAATTTAATTGCTTTCTCGGTTTCTTTAAAGAGAGATTTTAAAACTAATAAAACATTAACATTGTTACTTTTTCTGTTCTATAAAATGATGCCACTTAAATTAAAATCCGATGTTTTGTCTTTGAGCCACCATCATCAACTTAGTTTTTTTAATGGGCGGAATATTTGGTCTTAAACTTAATACACTCGTATTTTAATTCTAAATACAACGATATATCCTACTTTACATTATGCGACGTTTCTAACAAAAAACTACCATCCACTATTTTTTTCATTAAAAATTTGCGTTTTTATTTCAAAAGATTTTTAAAATTTTCATTTGCAGTATATATACATTTATTTCCATTACTATTCATTTTTATTCCTTTTTATAATTTATTTATTTATAATTTGCATACATTTACTTATACGTAATAAAATAAAGCATTTAATTTAATCAAACGTCTCTATCAAGTTTATCGTAGCCTGTCATAAAAAATGGATGCCTACTTACCTGTAAACGAAAATTTTCCCAAAAATTTGGAGTAAAATCGTTATTTGTATAGGCGAAATGGTGAATTATGATGGTTTATTGGTTCGAAACGTCGCACAAATGTAAAGTCTGTTATATTGTTGGTTTTAGAAATAAATTATAAGTTTATTAGGTTTAAAATTAAAAATTCACAAATTCTTAAGTACTTAAAAAACACAAAATTTTGCATGACAGGCAGTACGGATTTCGCCACAAAAGATCTACAGCAGATCTTCTTTCCTTCGTATCACACTGCTGGAATAAGTCTCTTGAGTTTTTAGGTGAGTCCCAGATCGTTGCTCTTGATATATCCAAAGCTTTTGACAAGGTCTGGCATGCCGCACTTCTTAATAAACTTCCCTCCTATGGTCTTTCAACTAAACTCTGTACTTGGCTCTCTAGTTATCTATCTGACGACCTTCTCTCGTCCACAACTAATTCCATTCATAGTTTCGCCGACGATAGTACCCTTCACTCCAGTTTTCAGGTTCCTAAACCCATTACTAAACCTGACTTGGAAAAAAACGCAGAGCGATGCAGATATCTCTTTCGCAGGATCTTAATTTAATATTGGATTGGGGCGCTAAAAATCTCGTCCATTTTAATGCATCCAAAACACAATCATGTTCCTTGTCGCGAAAAGAGTCATCAAATACTCATCCTCTACTTATGAGCGGCCAAGTTTTACAGAGCAAAGACACCTTTAATCTTGTGTGCGTCACATTTAAAAGTAACCTTAACTGGCATAAACACATTGTATCTATAGCCACGGCAGCTTCAAAAAAGCTTGGATTTCTCTTTCGAGCCAAAAAGTATTTTTCCCCTTCTAATTTATACACTTTATATGTGTCCCAAATCCGACCTCCCTTGGAATATTGTTCTCATATCTGGGGCATGGCGTCCCCCTCAACCATAAGCATTATTGATTCTATTCAAAGAAGAGCTATTCGTCTCATTAATGATCCTTCACTTACAGAAAGGCTTCCTCTCTTGCACATCGTCGGGCTGTGGGGGATTTATCGCTTTTTATAGGTACTTCCATGGCTTCTGCTCTGAAGAATTGTCCAGTATAGTTCCTCCACTTACGGTTCCCAACAGAGAAACTCGTGGTTCCGCGCGTATGCATCCCTATACGGTCCAACTGGACAGGCCCTGAACTTCCCACATTGTTCGTTCTTTTATCCCTAGAGTTTCTAGGTTGTGGAACCTGCTGCCCGCGGAGGTCTTTCCTTCCCCCCAAATCTTCAAGTATTTAAGTCCCGTGTCAACAAACTCCCTCTTACCTCGCTTAAGACACCCACGGTACGTTAGTATTTGGGCTTTTAGCCTTCGTGGTTTGTCCAAAGAAAAAAAAAAAATTCCCCACCATAAAAAAAAAAGTTGATGATGGTGGCTTAAAGACGAAACGTCAGATTTTTAAATTTAGTGACATCATTTTATAGAACAGAAAAAGTGGCAATCTTAATGTGTCGTTAGTTTTAAAATCTCTTTTCAAATAAACCGAGAAAACAATAAAAACTGTTTTGCAAAATTTCGGTTTTTGCCGGATAATTCCGAAAAGGCTGTAAATTTTTAAAACAAAATATTTTTAAGCATTAAAATGCGCAACTTTGCCCTAATTTAATCAACCCTGTATCTCTTACCGCTTCCGAGATTCCAATGGCGTTCCTCGAATTTGTAACAGTCTGTATATGTAGCGGGTCAAATCGCAACTAAAAGCACATTTAGGGCTTTCTTTGCAAAAGCCCGATTTGTCATTAATTGATACTTTTAAAACGATAATTGTTTTATAGTATGGCTTTTCTTTTTTTTTTTAAATATCCCTTTTTCTTTTGAATACTAATTAAGAGCTTCGACAAAATTTATGTAGTTGTCAAACGTGTCTCCCAGTTTCAGTTTTGTTTATTTGTCAATAAACTACACACAACGTCAAAAGTCTTGGACCCCCTGTATATCTTGGTTATAAAGAATCCCACATGATTTTTGGTATCAGATAAAAATATTCTTTTATTTACGGAATAAAAACGATCACATACTTATTTGGAGATAAGATTTTTGTGGTTTTTACGAAGATTTGAAATTGTTTCAGTTTATTTGCATTTTTAAATACGCAAAGTTTACATTGGATATACCTGAAAATGCCAGGACGTAAAATTTCCGTTTATAACAGGGCAAGAATAATTGCTCTGCATGAATCTGGATTTTCCCATCACCATATTTCGGCCATATATTCCAAGATCTTCTGTGAGTCGAATTATCAAAGGTATCAAAGTTTCTTGATACCTTTGATAATTCGACTCACAGAAGATTTTGAAATCTGGAAATGTGGAAAGTTTGCCTCGTAGTGGACGGCCACGTGTTTCTACCGAAAATGAGGATAGATATGTTATCCAATTTACCCACCGAAATCGGAACACAACGGCCCCAGCCATTAGAGATCATTTTCAAGGTACGTTCAACCGCGTAATTTCCACCAATACTATTTGCAGAAGGCTTCACAGCGCAAATTTACGAGCCAGAAGATTTTTAAGGGTACCTCTTTTATTGCCTCGACACTGTGCACCAGTGGGCAAGATACCATAGGGAATGACTTTAAGCCCAGTGGGAAAGAGTCCTTTTCTCTGACCAATCAAAATTCGGTCTGGTCAGTGATGACCATCGTCAAAGGGTATGGAGAGAGCCAGGGCGTCAGTCAAGACTCAACTTTCCCCGTAAAGTCGTTTCTTATCAAGGGAGAACAGTAATGTTCTGGGTGAGAATAATGTACAACCGTCGAACCCCATTAATTCGCATACAACAAAATATGACTATCAGAAATTTACATGGAAAATGTTATCAGGCCAATTGTCATTCCCCTCCGCCATAAAACTGGGGAGAATTTTATTTTTATGAATGATAACGCCAGACCACATCGATGCAGAAGAGTTTAGGAGCTTCTTAATGCTGAAGAAATCAACAGATTAGAGTGGCCAGCTAATTACCCAGACATGAATCCAATTGAGAATATGTGGGATATTGTTTCTAAAGCTTCCACAATCGCAATCTACCACTTAGAACCAAGGAGGAACTTGCGGTAGCCGCGGTAGAAGAATGGAACCGCATATCGCAGGAATTAATTAATAATTTAATCATTTCCATGCCCAGACGTCTAAACTCATTTCTCAGAAGTAGGAGAGGGCCCACAGAGTACTGGCAGTATTTTCTTTTTTTGTTTTGTCATACCAGGTAATTTTTGTTGCAATAAACGTTATTTATAAATTAATACTGTTTTTTAATTTTTTTGCTATTTCTTTTAATTTAGCCGCATACATGAACTGAAAATATTTTTTTCAACTAAATTAAAATTAACATGGACAACACTTTAAATTGGTCCTTTTAAATTTTTTCTAAATAAATTAGAAGTATAAAAATGCTAGGGGGTCCAAGACTTTTGGCGTTGTGTGTATATAACATGTAACACTAAAACCATAATAAAACTAAACGCTTACGGCACAAAAAATTAATAATTATTAATGTTGGGTTAACTATTGTTCGGCAGTTTCTCTCTCTCTCTCTCTCTCTCTCTCTCTATTTTTTTCTTGGTTTGGGTCCATTCAGGTCCAATCCACCACTCTCCCCTTCCGGACTATGCTTTCCAGAGCTTCGTCGGCGGAAAATCTGGATAATCGAGCTCGTAGCTCCCAGAAATTCCAAAAAAAAAAACAAAAATAATTTTACAATCAATGCAATGCATAAATTGTCGGCTGTCAAACCAAGACCTGCTACTGGTGTTACGTATAACCTTCACTTTTACTACTGATAGTTCCCATGGCACGCCCATCTATTTCTCGCCATTTGAGAAATACCTCGTGTTCACCACCAAACAGGATACCATCAGCTTATAGGAATCTTCGCTCACAACGCTTAGATCCAAAAGAAAGATGCCGTCAATTTAGCGTGAATCTTTCCTTGATCCCCGAAGGTAAAAACGTTTGTACGGTACCTCTAACCGCCACTCCGGGAAGGACTTTGTAGTCCTCTAAGCACGTCCGCACTGTTCGGCGGTCAAACAAAGAGTCGTCTTCGGCAGTTTTTATTAGTTTTTTTAAGCATACCCCCGGAAGGCGACATCTACCGATCAAATTAGCAACTAAGATATTTTATACAATTTAAAAAGTTTACTTTAAGAATTGGGTTATATATTTTATAGTCCTATCCTTGCGAAGTACAAAAACCTAATTATTGTAACCAAAAACACGAGCAGAAAAAAATATTTATAATTTAAAAATTAGAATTGATTTTATCTTTTTAGTTACAAAAAATACAAACCTTTATCAATGCCAACAAATGACGAAAATGTTTTACTTCGATTCATATGTACACTTTTGCTCAAGTAATACGTTTTTGGAAAGTATCTAGCTAAAATATTTTAGAATCAAACAATGAAATATTTTTCAAATATAACATCCATTTTTTTACATCTATAAATATCTTACATTTCTACCAATTTTGGTTCCAGGGGTACGTATTGACCTGAATATTTTTAATGAAACACCAGTTATATTATTACAACTGTGGATTTGGCTCAAGTTTCTAAGTAAGTTTTAGGTACATACGTTTTTTAACAATATTAAAACAGGGTATTTAAAACATTTAATTTATAATTAAATGAAAAATCTAACCAAAGACCATTATGTAAATAACAACCCATAAATTTATCATTGCAGCTTGTTTGGAATTAGAAATAATGGCAAGTTTGTTTATTATATTTATTCAAATTATTTTATTTTGAAAATATGGCCTAATAATTTTTTCTATATTGGGGCCAATTCGTACAGTTGATTTAGACTTGGATATAACAGCGGTCAAAAAAGGTGCTACAAAAATTCTGGACCGTCCATTAGTTATGATTTTTAGTAAATTTCATGTGTGTTTATTGGATCTCTGCGTATTGCAAAGTTTGGAAAAACATTTTTGTCATTTAATAAAAAATTGATAATTGTCATATAAAGCTTGTTAATAGTCGGCGTCCTTATTAATATTTTTTTTGTATATATGTTTATACTGAATAAATGTATACTTTAATTAAATTATGTCTAGCTTATAGCATGTTGTATATAAATAAATATTAAATAGTTGTTTCTTTAATAAATAAATAATGTTTATATGAATATATTTTGGGTATACATGTTTACCTACAAAAAGGGTATCTGAAGGAATACATACCCATTATTTTCTGAAACTGATACCAATAAACTACATATGTTTAAAATTTAATTTTCTTCTCAATAACTGTTTTCAAATTTTAAATTAACATGTCTTTAGAGATTATTGAAAACTGTTACGCAATTAATATGATTTTTTACTTTATCATATTTTATATTCAAACTTTTAATATAAAGGATTAATCAATCATTTATGAATTGTCACTTAAAGGATCTGAAGGAGTGGCGATTATAAATCCATTACATAATTGGTAAAGACATAATCTGCCTTAAAGGAAAATATCCTAAAAATTAGATCGATTTCTCTTCTAGCAGTTTTTTGCAACTTTCATTATATATTGATATAACTTTATAAAAATAATTTTAAATGTTGTTTTAAATTTTCCTAAGTTATGGTTTTTAAGAGTCTTGGTTTTAAGGTAGGATTATTTTTAAAATTAGAATTCTTCGGCATATTTTATTAAGTTCAAGAAGATTTTACCACATTTTAATGATTTTCCTAAAAAAAATATTGCATAAAAATGCTGGATTTAAAATGCGATTTTATAAAAAACGGTTGAAGATATCGATTCAAATAAGGTATACCTTTTTTGCACAAACAAAAAATAAAGGAATTAAGTCAGTGGTTAAAGAAAAATGTCAAATTTGTTACCTGTGATAAAAATGCATATGTTAAGGGCAATTTAAAAAGTCCAAGCACTATTATTAATGGCCGGTCTGTATTTATAATGCCCGACTCAATTTGGCAATGTGATTAAAACAGTATGATTAATCACTTTTTCCGGCCATTATGAACAATGTCCACGCTATCTTGAGCAAAGTAATAAAAAAGGTGAACTCTAGTGTCTTTTATACTTACCAATACTAACCAGAACACCCCTGGCCCATGTTGCCGTATATTGGCAATTTCAGTGTCATGACCCTGCAAGTAGGGAATTATTAATACTGTCCGGTCGCGAATTTACAAAACCTATACCAGTTCAGTCAGGATGGTGACTGGAACTCGGGTAGTCTTTGTATGCAAAAAACAGTTACAAAGCCTACCCCATTTCGGTTCAAAAATGGACCATACTGGTACAGCATTTGTAACTACATTTTTGCAGTATTTTCTTTTCTAAAAGCTATGCTGTTTCAGTCTTCGCGTCGTAACTATTTTCAAGGGAAATCGGCAAGTTATGTCTTTACAATTTTTTATTGCTTTACGCTGTGAGTTTTAGGGTTACTTTATTGTATTGTTTTAATGTCTTTCTTTTCCAAAAATGTTTAAAAAAGTAATAAGTCATATTGTAGAAAGTAACTTTTACTATCTTTAAATTAAGGAAAAGAATCAAGAGATATTAACAAATAAATTAAGGTTCAAATTAACTAAGGCAAAAACTTATCAGGAATATTGTGAAAACTTTATAAAAGACATTTCTCGCAATACTGATACTAAATGAATAGGAAGAAAAGTGTTTTTAATATGTTCGTTAGAAATTTTGCAAGCTATATGTGTGTTGGATAGGCAAAAAGAATAAACGTCCACTTAAAAAACAAGGTTTTACCAGAAACTATAACTGTTTAGCGAGTAAAAATATATTGTTAAAGTTTGTTACTTTAAGGCGATCCAACCTAATAAAACAAGGTTTAAATAAAGTAATTGATATAAATCATAAACATTTTTATCAAATTTAGGTGGCCTCAGTATTTAGTTTATAACGATGAAATAAAGGTACGAAAAGAACTTTTTTCCCTTATTTTGAGACTGGAATGACAGCTTCTTCAGCCAAAATCTATCACGAATTTGTATCTAATATTTCTAATAGTGACATTAATGTGCTTGTAGAAAATGTGCTTATTACCTCACAGAAAGACAGAGTACTTATTTTTATCAACCATAGAGTTGTGATAAATATGAAGGGAGGACTAGAAAACGGAAAATTGAAAAAATTAGGATAAATAGTAAAGAATTAAAAACAATCTACTAGAGGTATATCTAAATGAAACTCCCTGTGTCCTTGTTGTGATAACACCTTGTAAGTGCTTTTAATTTAGGTCACGCATACGAGATGAAATAATTTATATCGACACAGTGATTCTTGTGTCAAACAGCAGCTCTGTCACTTTTATTTTTGCAGCAACAAAAGTAGGAGCATTGCCAATTCTGATTATGCTTTATAAAAAATCCAAATTTAAAGACATGTTTATAGTGTTACATTTAAAAAAAATGACTTTGGTCTACCACCACTAAAAAACACCTTGTATATCTATAGTTTTTGCGTCTTAATAGTGCCTAAAGTTTGTTACAACATTTATTTAAAACTATTTTTTCCAAAGCGCATAGGTCATGAGATGTTTGTCCGTTACGTTATTTTCTTTAAACATTATATTTAAATGACTAAAACAGTATAGATTTTTGCTTATAAAATATTCTTTAATTTAACTTACAAATACTACACCAGTATGGTCAATTTTTGAAACGAAATGGGGTAGTCTTTGTAACTGTTTTTGCAAATAAAGAATACTCGAGTTCAGTCACCGTCCTGACTGAACTGGTATAGGTTTTGTAAATTCGCTTCCCGGTCCAAGTAATAAACTTTATCACCCTTATTATTTTTGACCTCACCTTTCCGGACACCCTGTATACATAAAACATTTTTTTTTGAAACACTAAGTTCTTTACAAACGTGGTTGGAGTTTTAATTAAAAAAATGTGTTTTATTATTAAAAATTTAATATGAGCTCCAATACAAAGAAGCAAAAAAGCTTATAACGGAAGAATGTATTAAAATGCTTGATTTCCACTAACCCTTGATACTATAAATAATGAGAGCTTATAGACGGTGTCGGCCCCACAGCGACTGGCTTATCTGCGACCGATAATAAAATTGGCGCATTAACGACCGAATTTTTCAAACCCCCATTTTTCTACCGGTGGGTCTAGAATACATAAAATTTAAGACGCACTGGTGCCAAAATTACTATTAGAGATATTTCTTAGAATCAGAAAAGGGTACTAAGGGTAGGTACTTAATTAAACCCGAGGCTAATATATACTTACGAATGGTTAGTTTTAGTAAGCAACGACTTTTTTAATTCCTTAATTAAACCTAAAAGATGAATACACACATACATATATTGCAATACGTATACTCTTGTATTTTATATTTAAGTAATTTGTAGGCCTCTATATGCAATAAATTAATGATGTGATAAATGTATCTACATTTTTTTACTTTTAAAATATTTCACAAATACGAAAACAACTGAATGGGAAGAGTTTATGAACAATTTGTTAACAATGCTTATGCCGCATTGGGGTTCACTCTTATTTAAATACGCTTATAGGTGGTTTTATTGCTTTTAAATAATCGGTGGCAGATAAGCCGGTCGAAAATATACCTATTTCTTATAGACAATATAATCTTTTCATAGTACACTAAAGGGGAAACTTTCTTAATGCTAGTACACCTATAATAAAATAATAATTCTTATCTGCTGTATATCAAGGTATTTTTTACCGTTCTTCTTACACCAGACAGTTAAATAGTGCAATTTTCTGCATAAGATGAAACGAAAACACCCACTATAATTAAATACGCCGCAATAAAGCATAATGTTAAATATATTCATTACTTTTGTAAAAGCAGTGTTTATATATAAACTGCACAACAATTGAAGAATTGTTTTTGTGTGAAGTAATAACTCCACTACACAGCGCCACAAATGACTTAACTAACTTTAACTCTTCAAGGTACGCTGAAACAAAATTTAAACCACCAAAAAGTTGACCCATCCTCCGGTGCATTGGTGTGGAATTTAACCCAAGGTTAGTTTATATTTATAAGGTTACGACATAACTTCAACTTTTAGGCTGTTCGAGGTCGGGGACGCAAGGAAGGGCACTCCACGGAGAAAAGTTGGCAAGACTGGGTAAAATCAAAGCTAATGATCAATTCAGTGGCGTCTAGAATTTGCACATTTCATTTTGAATTGTTTTGGAAGTGATATTTGTTGAAAGATGTAATTAAAAATGTTTTTATTTAAAGTAAAAGAATTTATAACTTATTAATAATTAAAAACTCTTATGTAAACGGTGGTTCTAATAATACAATAAACTGTATATCTCCAGCACTAAACAACATGACCGAAAAATGGGAGATGTGACGTCATAACACGTCAAAGCAATATGGCCGAATGTCGTGACCTTATATAGGCCGACTTTGATTTAACCCACCAAATCTTTTGATATTAGAGAATTATTGCAAGTTGTCATATTAAGCTCGGGAATTATTAATACCGGCCTTATTTAAATAGTGCTTGTACCCATAATTTAGACTTATTGCAAATTATGTTGACAGTACCATTAATCTAAAAAAAGGGAACAAATTTTTCGTAGTTTTTCTTTATTGTTTTGTGTTGTAGGGTTTTTTATAACACTATTACAGAAATACATTTAAAAATCATGGTTTTAAGTATTTTTACTTCTAAAATCTTTTCGATTTGGTGATCGGCAGCCGTTCGGTTTGACGAACAGTTCCGAAGTTAAAATAAGGAAGGCCAAAATTAGCACGACCTAAAACCGACATAAATAAAGCCGGGCCCTATACTTATTAAGGGAGTCCTTATCCTACCATGCATCTGCGCAAGCTCAGATGTCAAAATAAGGCTGGTATTATTAATGCCTGGCCTTATTTTACTGTGCAATAATTCTCTATTAGCGTCTCAGTATCAAGGTTTATTTTTTGTCCCGTGCTGCTAAAATGTCAGGTTAGGACATGTGTATAATAAAAATATGTTGGAAAGAGGTTTGCTTGCAGATTAGTAACGGCGGTAAATTCATTTAATTAGTGGTGTTTCGAGGGTGTATTTTGCAACAAACTTAGGGTAAGTTTTAAACAATATATTGTTATATTTTGCTTTATAAATATGATGATATAGGGGAGAGCGGGAAGGGTCTGGACACTTTTTGATTAATATTATTTTTGTCTACATTATAAAATATTTACAATGTTTTTTTGTGTATAAGTATCGCTTAGTAATATATCTTAACAGCTATTAATTGCCAAATATTTTTCCTGAAATATAATTGGTATTTTAACAAGAAAAATGACTACATGTCAAGTGTCCAGATCCACCCATATACGAAGAGGATCTGGACATATAAACATCAAATTTTAACACAATATTTAAGAGTTATTTATTTTTAAAATTCAACAAAAATGTGGAGCTTGAATTCGGACCAGCCATTTTATTTATTTGTCATGATTTTGGGTACTTCATATTATTTTTAATGCATACTCAAATTCAATACATATTAGAACATTTAAATATTCTGCTAACTGGTTTTCTGTTTCCGTGGAAAATTTTTGAGTGGTGACGTACTTTGGATAAAAAGTTACATTATTTATTAATCCCTTCAAGCTTTGCTTATTTACATAGGTGTCTAAAGCTGACTTTGTGATTCTGTGCTTTTAGGAACTTTTGCGAGAACTTGACTTATTATCAGTAACATCGAGAATAAAAAGTTCAGTGTCTTTTTAATATTCTAAATGTGCACACACATGACAAAATAAGAGGGTATTATAAAAAATACGAAGAAATTGCAACCTATTCTCTGGCAAAATATTACTTCGAAATTACAAAAAACGTATTTTTTGAATTTACCTCGACTATACAGGGTGTCTGGGAAAATGTGGAAATCTTTCGCACACGTATGGAACAGATAAAAATAACACGACAAGTTTCTATAAAATTTTTCCGTTTAAGCCCCCTGCGAAGATATGATCCCCTAAAGGGGCAGCTAGAAATCGATTTTTCGTGAATAACTTTTAAAGCGCTCTGTATAATTTGATAATATTTTAGTACGATACATACTAGTAAATACCTCTTAAACTAGTGCCCTTGAAACTTATGTCGCTTCTTTAGTTTGCCAGGGACGGACTAGTTTTCGCACTTTATTGATAATATTTTTTACGCCCTGTATGGTGAAGACACAGAAAATATGTTTTTAAGTAGTTTAAACCTTTTGCTAAAAAAAGGTACCCTTGTTTGACATCGATAAAATGAGCCGTTTTCAAATAAAAATTATTTTAACAATAAGAGTTTATTTTTGTTTAATAATACAATATTTTATTTTCGATAATAATAATGTAATTTTTGATTCAGTATTGAAGTCCTTTCGAAGCAGGTCAGGAATTTGTAAACTCTTATTGTTAAATTAATTTTTGATGTCAAACAAGAGTATCTTTTTTTAGCAAAAGGTTTAAGCTACCCAAAAATATATTTTTGTGTCTTCACCATACAGGGCGTAAAAATATTATCAATAATGTGCGAAAACTAGTCCGTCCCTAGCAAATTAAAGAAGCGACATAAGTTTCAAAGGCACTAGTTTAAGAGGTCTTTACTAGTATGCATCGTACTAAAATATTATCAAATTATACAGAACGCTTTAAAAGTTATTCACGAAAATCGATTTCTAGCTGCCCCTTTAGGGGATCATATCTCCGCAGGGGGCTTAAACGGAAAAATTTTATACGAACTTGTCGTGTTATTTTCATCTGTTCCATACGTGTGCGAGAGATTTCCACATTTTCCCGGACACCCTGTATATAGCGTACCTTCGCTGTTAAATTAACTATAAACACGAAAGGCACTTTCTTTCCGACTACCGGACAAGGCGCAAAGAATATTTAAATAGATTTGGCGGTAAATTTGAATGTGTCCATATACTCCCAGTGTCCAAAGCCCCTCCGTTCTCCCCTACATTGTATTAAACAGTGTATTAACTATTGTTAAATTAAAAAAAAAATCTACTCTATTTTTTTATCTTTATTTTTTTTCACCGTACATGAAAGGTGTGTTTATTTTGAATATGGACTATACAAGCTTATGTCATCCTTGGCCATTCAGGCTAACAAACATGACAAAAAAAGAACTTTATGAAATGTAAGATAAGAGTAATAAGGAGAATATTTCTTCTGAAGGTTCAGACAATTACCTTTAAGGCCAAGTTGTTTCTGAACGAAAAACATATCTGTGGAGCATGATCTATTGCCAATCCTATGATGACAACCAGCTAAAAAGTGGGATAAAGAAGATCTGGTTTTCTTGGCGGTATTAAAAGAAAACAAAATAAAATTTTAGGAAGCAAAGTTAGTTTTATAAATCCTCAGTAGCTTTCATACAAAATACGGGTGAAACAGATTCTATAAAAAGTATGAAGTCTTACTACCCATTTGATTTATTTAAGTGTTTTATAACATAAACAAACTACAATGTTTCTCATGTCTCAATATACTTAGAAAAAAACCAACAATGCTTTTAACTTTAGAGAAAATATTTGTAATCATCATATTTGACCTTTTCCGTATAGTGGGTCAAAATGTATACCACCATATTTTTTATAAAGGCAAGTTTTTCTTAAATTTTTTGGTTTGGTATTTTCTTTCGTATGTTCTTAACGCAAAGCTAAAATATGTTTTGCTAAAAATCTCAATAATTTCTTTTTTCTGTACCTAAAGGGTTTTTTTATAACACGATTCTCCGTACCGCAAAGAATTAAACAGTAAAACGGGTCATTTTTAAATAGTTTTTTTTTGTTTATGCCTTAAACACTTAAGACTGATCTATCCTTATTTCATTAATAACAGATATCACACCCCTTAAAGTTTGTCGGAAGAGTTATTTGACACCCTGTATAGGCCATTTTAAACTAAACTGCAGCATAAGTTAATACCGACAAACGTTGTATTTTATTTCTAGCCTCTAATTTTTTTTTTGTAATATTAATATTTGTAGTAGTAACAAAAAGTCAAACAAAATAAAAAACATGCTTTAATGCTAAAAGCCCGATAACATGGGAATGGCCTATTTGACGACAAACAAAGAGAGCTTTTTGTAAAAAAATAGTTTCTTAAAGAATGCGTGTTGGTACAATTTTTCAGCATGGGGATCACGACACTCAATTTGATTGAACGGGTGGGTCGATGTGCATCTCCATGGGTTCAGAAGCGAAGTTCGATCGTTTTACCTTCAGCAACTTTCGTTTTTTTGTGTGTTGCCAAAAAACTTAAAAAGTTTTGTGGCTTAGTTTGTGGAGATGCGCATCGACTTACTGGATTTGATCGAGTTGAGGGTGCGCAAAAACTTTAAACTTACATTTTGAATGACTTTATTACTGTTATAAGAGTCAAAAAGTTTCATGAACTTTGGAGTTATTTAAAATTAATTATTTTAACTTTTAATAATAAAATAACCCAAAAACCATCACTAATTGCCTTTAAAACACCTGCTTCCTTCAAACTCTTACCAACACAATTTTTCAGCTGTAAAGGAATGTGATCAAGGCGTTGGCGCCAAATTATGAAGTTGATAAAATATTTTTTAGTATTGTTTTTATCGATTACTCCTAGAAAAATCATGCTTTTTAAGTTTTTTAAGCCCTTGCATACAAAATCAACATTTTTTTCTTTGTGAATCCTATTTTGTTTTTATAAGTAAAAATTAAATTTTTGATCAATTTGTATTCTTGTAAATCCCACTCTTGGACAGTCTGTCTAACGTTTTTCTATAACAACTTTAACACCAATTAACAAATTTTAAAAACATAAAAACAAACTTGGTAGATTTTTCCTATGCATTAGAAAATAATTTTTAATATAGGTATAAGAAAAAAATCACCACTGTCGCCCAAAAACTGTTAGGTATAAATATTTTTAAAGAAAAGCATTATATTAGACGTTGGCACTTTTGTTTAAAATAACGATATTTTATTTAATTCTCGTTGAATTTTGAACAATTTTAAGCTGCTTGATCTCTTGACATTATTCGATGTACGCGTAAATAAATACTAACCATTTCTTGTCATGGATATCTCTCTAATACTTTAAGAATTTATACCATCTTTTTTATTTGTTTATTAAAGCAAAATATTTTTTGTTTTAAGAAAAATTGTCAATACATCTCCTTAAAACTTTTATTTTAAAAATAATTGATAAAGCATATCTACTAAGTGATTGGCCCGAGATTTTTTTCCCACAGTAAATACTGTAGAATTAGATATGTATGTGTCTGAAAATTTTGAAGTAATTTACACAAAAACATAAAAAACACTAAAAAAATTATTTTCTTTTAAACTAAACGGAAATTTAAAAAAATACTTTTATTTTAATTTTAAGTGGTCTATAATTTTTAATTTAAAAGATATTTTTGCTAAAACCCTTATAGACAACGCTAAAAAAATATTGTTTTTCTTGTTAGTCAAATTTTTTTACAAAAATATGCTTAAAAGGAGCCAAAAAAACGTGAAAAACGCGTTTTTTTTTTTTGTATTTCGGCATTTTTACCATTTTTTTCTCAAACAATGTAATGTAACTCTTTTCTACGCAGTTTTAGGTAAAGGCAATGGTATATTTAGTTAAAAGAGAAAACAATTACCCTTAAAATGGCCTAATTAAAGGCTCTAAGACTATATATAAGTAAGATAAGGTTCTTCACATATTTCTACTTTCAACATCATCTAACCATTTTTTCAATTTCTCGTTTTAACTTTTTTCTCCTACATTTATGTAGATATGATAAAAAATAAAAAGAAAGCCCATTTCCTTATCTCTAAAATGGTGTACTTGTACAAAATGCTGAGCTTAATTTTAAGCAAAATATGGTTAGTCAAAGCGTCATACTGCAACGATTTTTGTTAATTTTTACGTATTTTTTGATTTTTTTAACTTTTTTTCTTGTGTATTTGGGTATATATGTTGCTAAATAAAACTTAAAGCTAATTTGTCTATCCAATTTAGTCGCAGTTCAAAAATTTTTTTAATTTAAACATTTATTTCTTCCTCATTTTACTTATTTACTATCTTCCTCCATAAGCTCAGTTTTATCAGAGTTCTAGCAATTGATACCTAAGTACACATTGCAGAACATGGAACAATTAATACCTAACTTTCTGCAACCACAGTTGTTGTACATTCTTTCGTACTTCGCTATTTTTTCAAGAAAAACTTGTGGCGTAGGAGCTTTGATAGTAAGTATTGGAATTAATCCATATCTTGATTTTTTATTTCATATGTGACTAAAAAAAGTTACCTTGGCTAAAGAGTCATATTTAGAAATTGCGGTTGTCGAAATCATATACAAATTATCGGATTTATGCACATTTAAACGACTGCGTGGGTAATTGAGGTGGATAATATGCGTGGGTAATAGCCGTGCGTAATAAGCCATATTACTTTTCTAATATAATATTAATATTGTATACACTATTAAACCGTCGTATTAAAAAAACAAATTAAAAAATTTTTCGTAAAAATTAACTAAAATCGTTCAGTATGACACTTTGACTAACCATATTTTGCTTAAAATTAACCTCAGCATTTTTACCACTTTACCATTTTGGAGATAAGAAAATAGGCTATCCTTTTTATTATTTATCATATCTACATAAATGTATAAAAAAAGTTATAACGAGAAATTTAAATATAGGTTAGATATCGTTGAAAGTAGAAAAACTTGAAGAACCATATCTCACTCATACTTATAAAGTCTTAGAGCCTTGTACTATACACCACTTTAAAGGTTATTGTTTTTTTAACGTATTATACCATTGCTCTATACCAAAAACTGCGTAAAAAGAGTTACAGAACATTGTTTGCGAAAAAATAGGTAAAATTGCCGAAAAATGGTGTGAATGGCAAATTTAAAAAAATCGTTTCTTGAACCCTATAAACACTAAAGACTTATACTTAGCGTTATTTTATAAAGAAAGGATGGAACTTCTTTAACGTTGTAGTTCCTTTTACCCTTTTTTTGTACATAATCAATAACTTAAAAGTTTTGTTCTTTTTTTACTGTGGAATCACCCCTTAAAGTTTGTCGGTAGAGCTACTGAACACCCTGTATTCTACAGAATTAATTTGTTTTTTTTTCTGTGTATATTTAATTATTTTGGTGTAAGAAAGGTTGTATTTTGGCAGAATTGCAAGTAGCTGCAACTTGCCATTATAAGTAAGGTGATTTTAAATTTATGCAATAAATTTAAAATATTTATTTATTATTTCAGCTACAAAATTACCCCTGTGCAATATATTATTAGAGCTTACCCAAACAGGTGAAGAAATATTTAATTAAAACCAAATTGTGGTTGCTCGTCTCACTTGTGTTATTGAACAAATTGTTATAATGACCATAAGAAACCACAAAGTCATTATGCCGAATAGTATTATTCGCATCCGTTAATTAAAATTTAAGGAAAATTATAGTGTTAGAATTTAAATTGTTAACTGATAAAATCTTAGATTATTTTTTTTTTTTAAACTAGGTACCTACCTCATTTTCTTAGACCAGTATCGATAATTTTTAAAACAAAAAAAATATATATATAGTAGGATAAAACCCATTATTAAAGGTAGAAAATATAACAAAGAACAAAGGAAAAATAAATTACGGAAAATCTGCGGTTAAGAAGAGGGGGAGGGGATTAACATGTAAAAACAGTTTTTTCGATTTTCAGCCGAACTGGAAGTCTTATGGAAAAAAGTTAAATAGTAAAATTTCTGGTAATAAAATGTTCTACAGTTTTTAAATTTTACACTTTCTTTACATACCCCCAAAATTTAGTTCATATATTTAAATACCCAAGTTTTTAGTAATTTATTTTTATAAAAAAAATCTGTATCTACGAAATTTAACAAAATTCGGAAAACCTTTGACAATAAATGTCAAAGGTTTTTAGAATTTCCTTAATAAAAAGCTAAAAATTTTTAATTTGTAAGCCTAAATAATAGTTAATTATTTAATTTTTTTATTTTAATTTAATTTAATCTTGACAACGGTGGCAGACCTACCACCAAAACGTCGATTTATAGTTTTTCATTTACCCATTTTCATTTTTTTGGATTTTTAGTTTTTTAATCTGACTTGGCGTGTACCCAAAATTTACATCTATTAAATGAATCCGCCGAACAAATATAGAACATATTTTTTGGTTCCAAAAATTATCGACTTTGGTCTAATAGTGATTTAAAAAAATCGGATTCGAGTTTTTTTTGCATTTTCTAAACTATTTACCATTGTACTGTATATTATTTACACCATTAGAAAGTAGAGATTTTAACGAACTAAACGACAAACAAGTTTTTCAAAAATGCCGATATTTTGACACGTCAATTTTCGATTAAACATTAGGGCAGTTTTTGGATATTAGCTCAAAAATATATATATATATATATATATATATATATATATATATATATATATATATATATATATATATATATATATATATATATATATCTATATATATATAATATGTTTTTGTATCCGATTTAAATAAAATTTTGCCTGGGTTATTTGTTGAAATAGGAAGTTAATTTATCCCGAAAATATTTAAACTAGTGAGACTATTGGCGGCGTGGGACACATCTCAGCCAATATTATTGACAAAACATGGGCGCCACTTAGTTTCCTTTAACGTATACATTTATTTTTGGATAAAACACCTTATAATAGAACTTTTTATTTTTACATAGCTCGCTTACTTTTCCAGAAAAAAAATCCGCTAAACTGCATAATCCTGGACAATACGAGAAATTGTTTTCTTTTAAAAATTAGGGGTTATAACTTTCTATTAGCAATTTTGTAACAACAACAACAACAAATACTGAATAAAATCAAAAAACTCATGTTTATAGAAACTTTAAAAAAATGGCTCAGGAATACGCACTTAAATTTTCTTACCGAAATTAGTAAACACCCTGTATATTTTCAAACCTTATAGTTGTAAAGACATGCGTTAGGCAAATGTAAGTTTAACAAATGTGACCACAAGAAAATTTAGAAACTTATTTTCCAGTCAATAAAAATGTTTTTACTTTTAAAATCAAGTTTTTGGGCTATTCGGCCGTCGTTGAAGATTTTGTATTGTTGTTTCGCCAGCGCGAGTGGTTGGCATCCATCACAGTAGTAAGCAAGTAGTCTACTAAAAATTTCTGAGGATGCCAACCACTCGCTGCTGGCGAAACGTCAAGGATACAAAATCTACAACGACGGCCGAATAGCTCAAAAACTTGAGTTTAGCAGAAAATGACCGCGAAAGCCTTACACAGTATATTGTTTTTGCCATATTTACTCATTAATTTAAAACATCCATAAATGATGGAACACAGCAAAAAATATCAAAAAACAAACAATACACCCGTTTACACAATCGAGAAAAATGTTTTGTTGCTCTTGGCGATATTTTACAAATGTCAAAATTTGACAGGTCTCATAACATAACTATTGTTTATAGTACTGATATTAAAATTTTTTTAAATATTTTCAGTTCCTAATAACAATTTACATTATCAAGAGTAATCTTAAAGTATACAGAGCGTCTTATAACGGTGTGAATTCATTTTTTATTTCAAAATTTAAAAATTTCGGATCGATTCCGAAGGAACAAAATAGCCCCTTTTGAAATGGTTAGAAAAATCGAAGACAAAAATAGGTATTTCTCTTTAGCTGTCCTAAACAAACTGAAAGAGTAATACACTTTTTTATTTTCGAATAAACACGTACCTAGGTAAATAAAGAATATTAAAAACCAGGAAGATATTTGC
Source organism: Listronotus bonariensis (assembly GCA_014170235.1). Taxonomy (NCBI): domain Eukaryota; kingdom Metazoa; phylum Arthropoda; class Insecta; order Coleoptera; family Curculionidae; genus Listronotus; species Listronotus bonariensis. Next base: position 75,666 of record JACEGR010001574.1, on the reverse strand, counting down.
TCTTTCAAAAAAAAAAAAAAAACAAAAATCGATAGAAGATACATTTTGAGGTCACCCTGTACACCTAATATGCAAATAGCCTCTTAAGAAGAGGCACTTTTTTTCGTAAAATTATTTATAAAAAAATTCTCATTTGATTAAAACTTCAAAAGTCAAGCTGTATATTTATTTTTTAAATGGGACACCCTGTAGTTGACGCAGCAAGACATCAAATATATTACATACTTAGTCACGACCCTGTATAGCGTAAGATTTATTTTTACGCTTTTTTATTTTTACATCGTAATAATTTATTATTTTAAAAACAAAAAATAATCAGCCATGTGCGCAAACCGTTCAATAAAAATAATTAGCTTCCTGTTAACAAATTAAAAGAAATATCCATAGAAGGAAAGAACTGGCAAATATTTCTTAATGAGCTAGTAGCAGCCATATTAATAAATTCTCATGGACAAATAATTATTGTTTCAGTGCTTATTAAGCACTGAAGTTACATTTTTCTTTATTGTAAATCTGACAAATGAGTTATTTTAGGGTTATATATTCAACTACAAGAAGCCGTTATAGAGTAAAGTTGATTTTATTCACGATATTTATTTCCAATTTAGTTGGCTGCCGGCATAGTTATAAATAAAATATAGTCACATCCTTTTGCACTCATTATTTTTGAATTATTAAGGAATAAAATAACACAAGCCTACTTCTGCCTTTTGTTAATGTAAATTGTGTTTTAAAAGTGGAGTTAGATACTTAGGAGATACAATTGGGTATTAATATACAGGATTTTCTCAAAGTTAGGTCGTTGATTTTAACAGCCTGTTAAACTCATAAAAAATGAAAATCAACCAAAAATGGTTTATATAAAAGTTGGCAAATAAAACTGTGATTTTTTTATAATTTTACTAAAAACCTGATATTTTCAACCGCTATGACAACATATTAATATTTTGCTTCGACTAGTAATACATCATTTGTACAGTGCGTCCAATCTAACTTGTACACATTTTAAATGTCTTTAACTTTTTTGTTTTTTACCTTAGAAAATGATCCAAAAATAAACTTGTACAGTGGATAACCAAGTTTTTTTCTGTTATAAAGATTACACAAAAAATATTAAAATAATATATTTACATAACTTACTTTTTTAAAATCGGACAGCCTGTATATTATACCACCATTAAAAAAATCTTTTAAAGAGCTTTACAAAAATGACACATTTAATGTATCTATATTTAATAGTTTCGAAAATATGACCATTTACATATATAAGAGAAATATTGCACAGTAAAATAAGGCCAGGCACTAATAATACCGGCCTTATTTTGACATCTAAGCTTGCGCAGATGCATGGTGGAATAAGGACTTCCTTAATAAGGATAATGCCTGGCTTTATTTATGTCGGTTTTAGGTCGTTGTCTTATTTTGGTCTTATTTTAACTTCGGAACTGTTCGTGTAAACCGAACGGCGGCCGAGCACAAAATCGAAAAGTTTTTAGAAGTAAAAATACTTAAAACCTTGCTCTTTCAAATGTATTTCTTTAATTGTGTAAAACAAAACCCTAGAACACAAAACAATAAAGAAAAACAACTAAACTTTTTTCCCCTTTTTTTAGGTTAATGATACTGTCAACATGATTTGCAATAACTCTAAATTATGGGTACAAGCACTATTTAAATAAGGCCGGTATTTATAATACCCGAGTTTAATAGGGCAACTTGCAATAATTCTCTATTATAAAAAAATCATTATGCAATTTCCACTATACCTACCTACAGGACTAAGCTTAAACTGTAGATATAATGGAAATTGATATCTATTATTTTTCAGATTTAAATGGTCATATTTCAGAAACTATTAAAGATAGATATACCAAATGTAGTATTTTTGTAAAGCTCTTTAAAAGACCTTTTTAATGGTGGCATAATATACAGGGTGTACCATTTAAAAAAATAAGTATGTCAATATATTCTGTTAATAAATTTGTTTTGGGTAATCTTTATAACAAAAACAAACTTAACAAATCACTGTACAAGTTGGTTTTTAAATCAATTTTTTAAGTTAAGAAATAAAAAAGGTATAGGCATTTATAAATATGGACAAATTAGATTGGACGCACTGTACAATAGTGCGTAATGGTTCTTTAAGTTTTGGTTGTCGGCACCGTTGTTTTTAGTTTAACTTTTAAATTTTATTTTTACTAGTTGCTAAGATATGAGAACCCCACATTCTTAGTAAAAAGTAGATACTGAGCGCTCAAACATCTCATAAACTGCTCAAGCTGTGTTTCCAAAATTCGGTATTGGGAGGTTTCATAACATCATTGTTGCCAGGTTTAGGACTTTTGGTCCACACGTAATTCAATCTTTATTAGTTGCCGAGATTTACCAAAACTGAATTTTTATTAAAATATGACAATAGGGCGATATCACTGTTCAATTGGGGATGTCTACAAATTTATATTATTATGTACTGACTTTCGTAAACCCAGCCTTAGTGATTTTAAAGATATTTAGGTGCTAACATAATGTCATGTCATGCATGATGTCCTGGTGTGTTTAAGCTGATGGGTCGTTGGGCGCATAACCGACGTGGCTGAGTTCGAATCCTGGTCCGGCCAAAATACCCTTTTATAAGATTGGTCAGAAATTTAGTGGTTAGCCAAAGCGCTGGAATACATGGACATGCTGACTCCTCAGTTGGATAAGTCAGATACAAATATGACTTGGTAAAGGTAAATGGTATGATAGGAGGAGAGTTTACGCATATTTTTCACTTTCCAGTCACTTCCGGTTTGACCGGAAATGGCTTCAATTTTGAATTGTTAAATAAAACACCCTGTATATTTTGACATTTTAAGATTACTGACACAATTCTATGTTATAATGTAATATTTAAAAAGTTTTTAAGCCTACTTGATTTTTTAGAGCCACTTTTAATATTGGATCTGGGTGGCTATGATTGGATGCAAATTAATCTAGTGACCCTAAGTGATGTTAAAAAATACAATTGCACAATTTTAGTGACTAATATGAAAGATAGAAATAAAACAATTTGGCAAATTGACATTTCCGTGTATAACTATTAATTTTCAAATGGCAACCCTTTTTAGACAAGCACTTTTTAAATAAAGGATTTTTTAATGAATCGATAAGCGATCGGATTAAAAATAAAGTCATAAATAAAGGATCGTAGCCACCTAGATGCAAACTACAAATGGCTTTTAAAAAATCAAGTAGGTGTAAAAACTTTTTAAAAGGTCAGATTACTATTTATAATTGTCTTCAGAAATCCAGAAATGTTAAAATATACAGGGTGTTCCATTTAAAAATTCAAAATTCAAGTATCATTTTGATATGTCTAAAACTCTAGAAGTTATCGCTTGTCTAATGGATTCGTTGACACCCGGTATACCCCATGGTGGGGACGTGGTCTTAGGTTGTCGTTAACAGGACCATAGTTTAAAACCCACGTTAAGCTGTACGTCTTATCTGGCTGAAACTACCCAGATGTAAAAAGACAGAGCGCACAATTACCCGAGCGGCTTCAGTGCATAGGTTATCCAAGCCCTGTTTTAAGGTCTAAGCTCTAGGTGCTGACATACTTTTTGCTATAGGTGTAGTAGATCATTATTAGGCAACTAATAAAACATAATTTTTAAAATTAGGAAACTCACCTAATTTTACCCACCGAATACAATGTAATAAAAAAATTATTTTATTAAAAAAAACATATTATTCATTTTCACATGTCTTAAACATCTTAAATACCTACCAAATTTGGTAAAGGCCATGCGCCAAAAGTTTTTTTTTGGGGGAGGGGGCAAAAAGCGATAACCAAAAAATAAAGAATAAAGGGACTCCAGATAATTACACAAAGCGGCTTAGGCACCACCTCCAGCAAACAACCCATCTTTAAAAGGTCTTCTTTGGACTCTCGGGGAGAGGGCGATTGCCTCTTCCCCCTGCGTACGGCTCAGAATGTAGTCTAAGCAGTTTAAAAGGTATTAAAGAGTTGCGGTACTGTTTACTAACCCAATATGCATACTATGTATGAAAATTTTTATTTTATTGTCTTTAATACTACTTTATAAAAAAAGTGTACCTAGCTTTTTTTCTATTTTTTAAAACGAAAACTTGGTAATTTAGATTTAAATTTTATTTTAAAATTAAAAAAAAGAAAATAGCTTTTTAATAAACTTATATTATCTTTAAAAAATACCCACTGCAAATCCTTGGGGATTGTTTTACCTAAACTTAACTGGGTTATTTTAAATTCAATCTGTTAATAGCATTTATTTTTTTGCACCATTTACAACATAAAAACGATTTTTTTTAAATCAAACCTAACTTTCGTTAGACTCAACAAGACTTAGTCCATACTGACCTAATATAACACTAGAAACTGCTCTTAAGGTAACCTCGGCCAATCTCCAATAATAAGTAAAAATCACAAAAACAACAGCAATGTGAAGCATTTTTACCACTGTCTCTAGGTCAGTCATTATTATTTCATGAATCTTTTTCTTTCTATAGTTCTTTATAAAGAATGGAATGGTAAGTCCACCATCTAATACATTTGAGAGCGTCACGCAAAAACTGCACATTTAATTGGTAAGGTTTTTCTTCTTTTTTACAAATAATGGGGTAATATATCAAAGAGACACTAAAGGTCATAGCACCTAAAAAATAATTTTAAGTAGTTACTTGGTATAAATTTTTATAGGAAAATGAAATGTTGACTTTTGGCTCCAAACATACCTCTTATTTTCTGATTAGTTAAATAGCCAGTCAATAAAAAGAGACAATTATCAATCGTGATTTCGTGTTACAGGCTAAAGTATGGTTATTTAAATAAAACACAGCTCATACACATGGTGAGTTTTTTTCGATTTTTAGTACAGAAATCACGGAAACCGCTGCAGCTACAGAGGTGGTTATGAAAAAAGTTGGAGTTTTTATAGTTTAGTTTAAATCACTTTTTGTTTTCTTCAAAAAAATCATGGCTTACTAGATGTTTTAAAAAAACTGTTTTTCCAAAAATGTTTTCTTTTCTGTAGCTTAGTTAGTGTTTGAAATAGAAGAAAAGAATTAATAGAAAAGTTACAGATAATTGTCTTCTTAAAAGAAAGGTAGAGAAAGGTATTATCCGATATTTAATGTAGTAGTCCGTCATCGAGCTACGACTTAAACTTGCATTTTATGGTGTCATAGAATAGTCAATCATCTGACACCAGTTAGATAGCATTGGAAATGCCATCTTGGCGAAACGTTTGCAAAATTCCGCAATTACACAATTGACCAACGGATATACTCCCGGAATGACAACTCTACTTATATATATATATATATATATATATATATATATATATATATATATATATATATATATATATATATATATATAAAAGTAAATGGTTCTTGAGCCTTCATACAAATACATTAATAAAAGGTAAAGTTTTTTGGGCATATGGCTCATTAATTTATTATATTTAGGAAATTACCCTCCCGAATACCAAAAAAAAGGATACATAATCATCAGAAAGATGAGTAACCGATGCTTTTTACCTGAAAAACTTTTTGTTGCCCTTTAAGGTTTTTGGGTAATATTTTTATTTTAAGTTTGTAAAGAAACTCTTTTCCGGGTGAAGAGTGTGTTAATTTAATTGAAATTAATTAAAGTGCAATGATTTTTCCTTAAACCTATAATTTAATGTTGCATATTTTACCATTTTAATGCATATTTTATTCACGTTTAATGCATAGTTCAAGCTTTTTATTCTGCATATAATTGGGTCCCTGTTAATAACAAAGCTTTCAATTGCGTAGACTTATTGAATGATTCAGTATACAGAATGTTTCAAAATTTACTATAAAAATTTTAATAACATATATTTAGGGACAAAACAAGACTCTTTTTAAATAACGATGCCCTAAAATTTTACCTTCTCCGAGCTACAGCCATTGTAATAAAAAAATAGACTACACATTTTTTACTTTGGGCAGTAAATTCACTGCTTGTCTTAGAAAGGGAAACACGCAAGTAAGGGGTTAACACTAATAATTACCAACATTTTCTTCTTTTCGGTGCTTAAGCAAAGTTTCGATCAACATTTAGAAAGAAAAATTTCCACCAAGGTTGAGTTTTTATTATTTATTTTAGCATTTAAATTTAAAGTTCTTTCATTTAAAATGCAAGTAAAAAATATTTTTTTTTGACGTGACAACGACTTATAATTTGATGGACCCGGCTGAACGCAACAAAATATATGACCCATGTGCCCTCGCGCGTTCCATTTAAGGCTTGAAGTGCAAGCGAGAGCGTGGAACGAGCGACAAAGAGGCCCAATCCTCGCGTCGTTCGACATCTGTTTCTCTCCTACTTGAGTGAGCGTGCGGTGAAAAGTTAATGTGGTGTCAATTGTTTATAGCAACGATTATTGCGGCGATAAAGTATAATTTCTAATACTTAGCCACTTTTTACTATATTCGTTTTGATTAGCCTTATTGCATATTGCACGCTCTTTAAAATAGTTTTGCTGTTTTTTTTGTGTAACTCAAATTGGTTCGCCGGCAGGAGTAGTTTAAATTAGAAATAATTGTTTTTTTAGCAAACCGCAAAATATAATTATAAAAAATGGGTTGACTAAAAAGAATTGTTTTTCAAGCAATATTTAACAAATTTTCAACTGTTTTTCCGGCTCAAAAGGTTAGAAATAGATAATCATGCTGCCTAGCCCAGTCCAATACCTGAAACATGTGTTTAAGCCTTTTAGTTTTATGACTGTAACTCTTACCATTCTGGGCAAAATGTTTAAAACTAGCATGTAAAATATTGTGGCAAACTGGTCCGACAAAAAAGTGACGCGTTTGCCCAGTTCGTCACGCGAAACATTTGACATTGACAGGCTGGTTAAAGCGCTGCTTCTATACATGGCGATATGAATATTCGTGATAGACTCATTGAAATGAACCCCCTAAAAAGGTTTTAAAAGTGTTTTTATCATAAATTCCATTTCATTACTGGCCCAGGGACTATATCGAAAAAAAATACCCACATTGACAACGGAAATGTCCTTAAAAATTTTTACCAAATTTCAAAATATTTTATGGTCAGTACTGATATTTGCTAATTACACTTCGTTTATATTTACCTATTAATATTATGGCTAAACCCCACCAATACAAAATGGTCCACTTTAGTAAATAAATTCCAATTCCAATTTTTCCCATAGACACCACAAGAGAGAATGTGTTAAAAATTAAAAGAGTAATATAGAAACTATCGACCATATTCTAAAAAAATAATTCGTATTTAAGAATTGAAAGCAACATTTGGATATAATTATTTAAAACATTTTTGGGGCCTTATTTATTTAAGTACAATATATCTAGTAAGCCTACCAATTATAGTGCGTATATATGTAATATTAACCATAAAATTTCCTAGGTTTTGCAAGAGTTTATAAAAGTCATATCAAGAATTTTGCTTTTCTGGTTTTGGTTTTCTTTTATATATTGTTTTTATAATTTTTTTTTTGGTAATTTTCTAGAAACCTGCGGCAACTCTGAGTTTGACGAATTTTGATATGCGGGGGTTTTTGGGGACCTGATCACGAATCTGATAGAATTTTTGGCGTAAACGTTTTGTTCTCAAGATATTCATCATCAAAGTTAAAATTTGAACTTATCCTATTTTCACTATATTTCCCCTTCTTTTTGCACACAAATCTTGATTTAAAGTTAAAGTGGCATATACTATTTGATTTTCACCCTTTAAAACCACGTTTTTGTTTTTATCTATTTTACACCTTTTATTAACAAAATTGCGAAAGTCCACTTCAAAAATGCGGCAACCATCTATAAACGCCGCCACACAGTGGGGCACATTGGCCAGAAAGTTGGCATTAATTCAACTAATAAAAATTGGGGGTTCAGGTGATTTTTTTAACTTTAGGGAGACTTGTTATAAAAAATAAAATTTTATTTTTTCGAAAAAAAATATACATTTCTTTGTTTTTTTTTCACTTTTTAAAATGTTCTTGTCTACATGGAAATATACATATTTTATTAAAGTATTATTATTAACTCTATTACCCAGCATAAATAAATAAAACTGTTTTAAAAATAAATAGCTTATTGAACTAACCAATTAAAACCTAAGATATTAATCGGAATCGGATAAAGAGTTCTCACTATCTGTTAATAACGCATCTGAAGATGAAATGTTTGTTATGTCGGGGAAACAATTAGTTCAAAAACTTCCTTTGGATAATGTTTTAGTGTTTTTTGGGTAGCTGTCTAAAACTAGTAATTACTGGATCAGATGACACTAATAATAAATTAAACACGTCTTCATTACATTTCTCACGGAAAGATTTTCTGGAGAAATTTTCTCTATACTTACCTTTTAAAAATTTTATTTTGAGCTTCCTGAGCCTCTTCTGATAACTGACCAATCGGTACTATAAAGTTGGAAATAATATCTGGTCCATGAATTAGTAGTTTATGTACAGTGGGTGGCATGTAATACCAATAATACAATTATACACAAAACACTTGGCGGTATCAAGGGAAATTTTTTAAAATTACGGATATTGATGTTATATCCACTAGATATTGCCACTAAAATGACGTGCATCTTTTTTATCAAATTTTTATCTAAACCTGTAATTTGGGAGGTCATATCTCAGTTGCTAAAAAATCTTCTTGCGGTATTTCCATCATTGGAGTTTCTAAAACCTGGCTTTGGTCTATCGACAATTAACCCCATTTGATCTTTAAATTCTTTTTGAATGCGTATTTTATTTTTAGCAATAATTTCTTTGTCTTCGTTTTGAACTCGCCATTTCTTTACTGGTAATTTGTAGCTCACATGCAAAAGAAATTCAAAAGATCTTATCCAACAGTGTAATACTGATATGCCAAGTCCAAAGTTGACGGATTGTAAGATCTTTTTAATATTTTATCTATATTGTTCATATCTTTAGCACTAGATCCACAAATATAACAACGTTGCGTAGATGTAGTATCTGTCAGTGCGTTACATACTTTACCGTCCACCATAGTAAAAAAAGCTTTTGTGAGACTGATAAAATTTTGTTTTCGAATGTTAGAGATGAATTTACAAGATTTTTTATTTCCAAATCCATTCGGTTCTTTTCATCAGTTGAAACCTTTGTTGATTCTTTTTGAAATATTAAGTTTATTGGACGGCAATATCTAGTGGATGACGGACGTGGATTCTGCCAAAGTAAAGTTTTATTTTTAGCTGTCTCACATATTAGTTGGATAGGAACAATAGAAGATATAAAAACACTTGAATCTTCCGCATCAGGCCCTAAAAATTTTTGTTTGTATGCTGAATGTCCCGAGCTGCCATCAAAGCCCCACTTAGAAATTAAACATAAGTTATTTAATTTTTCCCAACCTATACTGCATAAAACAGCATTTTGTACCATTATCAAACGTTCAACGGTATGATTTAATAGGACTTGAAGCGTTACCTGAGCAGATGCAGGTGTAATTGTTATAGTATTTTTATTTGGATAGCAAGTTTTCTTTGCTTCTTGTATTTGTTTATAAGATGGAAACTTTTCCGGATCTTTCGACCTTATTATGTTATATTGATGCCTAGTTAATTTTGCTTCTACCATAGTTGACAACGCTTCTTCTTTAGACATCTTATTTACACTTTTTTTTTTAACGGACATAACGGCTTCTTTATATTTAGATGCTTCAGTGGGAGAACGGATAATATCCGCAACTAATTTTGAGGCCACGACTTCTCCAGATGCTCTTAAACTCATTGATGTTGCATATCCCAGTTCTAAAAGTGATTTATTTTTGCGAAGATCTTCTGTTTTTGTCGCTTGGTTCTCTCAGAACAAGCATCAAAAGTTTTCTCCGGGCGGCCTGGGTTTCTTACAGAAGTAGATGTAACATCATACAGAAGAAATTCAACAAAAGATTCTAACCACTCTTTATTATCCGATAAAAATTTAGATTCTTTACGACCCGCTTTGTTCCATTTTTCCTTAAAACGATATGTGAACAAGAAAATTTTGTGGTAAACTTCGTTTAATTTTAGAGGCAATTAGTGCGTTCCACAATGTGTTTTTTAAAAAAGTAAATTTATCTTCCATTCTTTTATATCCAGTGTTTCTCATAATATTAAATAACTCAATTTTTTTAATAGGCAATACATTTGAACGTGAGTCTGCAACAATAATAAAGGTGACATAGTAAAGATACGTTTTTGGGGAATACGCCTGGCTATGCAAAAAGCGATATAGACTGAAAAGCGCAAATTTGCGCAAAAAAATATTTATAGCTAAAACCTAGAGTAGTTGTTCTATAATACCACACAAAAATTAAAGTGTGTAAACTTGTGACAATAAACTAAAACTTTATGGTTTTCATAAAATATTGAAAATACTAAAACTATTTGCATACACATATTTGATATACCATATATAATAAAAAAAAAAAAAAAAAAAAAAAAAAAAAAAATATACCATATCTAAGACATAAATCAAAACACAAAAATAGGATATTAAGAATTTAAAAGTACTTACTAGAAGCTACTAAATCCATAATTATACCGATGTGTTAAAGGGCGTACAAAAAATTTACAACCACAGAAACATTCGTGACAAAATTCGTTAATTTCGTATACACGTACTAACAAGTAGAAAATCATTTGTTTGTTGAGCTGCTGCGCTGTGTAAAACTAAGTTACAGGGTTTATTTATTGGGGAAATAAGGCGTTGGTTTTTTGTCTAAAAACATGTATTACCGAGTTTTTGCTCAAAAATGGTTTTTGTATTAAATACCACGTTTTGCATACCGCTGCCCCAATGTGCGCCATAGCCAACTTCGATATAAATTATTGACTGCAAGTGAAGCTATGCAATTTAATACAAAAATAATGTAAAATACGTAAAAAACGGGATTTTTTGAAAATTAAATATTGTATTCCACACAAAATAGGATTATTTCAACTTTGATGATGCATATCTCAAGAACAAAATGTTTCCGCCAAAAAATTCTTCCAGATTTGTGATCAGCGCCCCAAAAAACCCCTTATATCAAAATTCGTCAAAATCGGAGTTGCCGCAGGTTCTAGAAAATTACCTTTTTTTTTCAGTTGGCAATGTCTCTTTGCTAAAAATTAAATTTTACGTTATTGTATTTAACGAGCGTAAAAACTATTGTCCGCATATGTCTCAAATAAATAAGAAAAAATAATTATTATTATGCGGGACTTGATGTCGACTTTATTGAAATCTGAAATACGGTTTCGGACACATTTTATTTTTGGGATATCACCAATGTTAAGAATAAAACTACCCTTATTTTAACTGTATTTTCTGTTCTACATTTCTTGATTTAACAGTAAAGTAGCACCCAATATATCATTTAACATTAAAAATCTTATTACAACATGTTTTGATTTGATGCCGTTTTTATCTATTTTTAATTTATGCATGGTTGAGGTATTTATAAAAGAAAAAGCTGTTTATAAAATATTTTGTCCGATTTTATTGTCGTTTTTTTTTATAAATTTTGTGCAAAAAGCATTAAAAGTAAGGTGAAAAGAGTTTAGTTTTATTTATTGATAACGAATATCCAAAAAACTTTAAATACCTATATCCAAGTTGTATATTATTACTTAAAAAGCTATGTAACAACAAACAATATTTTAAAGGTACTTACCCTTTAAAGCCTATTACTTTCATGTCAATAAAAGCTAACGAGAAGTTTTATTTTTTTGACACTTATTATATTTGTTTTGTATATAAATTTAACTTTAAATTACATTTTAGGACTTCTTTTTGACACTTAATTTTAACCTATTTTTTGAATGTCAAAAAATATACTCTTAGATCCAGTTGTTCAAAGCAGGTTTAAACTCAGTTTTACCGAACTGAGGTCAGGCTTTTAAACTTTCCTTAAAATCTCAATATTACTGTCAGTGTCAAGGAATTGAAAAAATATATTTTTCTACGACCACATGTGAAAATAGTAAATAGCACACTGTTTTCATGCATAGAAAATGCCTTATATCACACTAGTGTTGCAAAGTACTTTACAACACTAGTGTTGCAAAGTATAATATAAAGCTGTCATCGCTGTCATTGTTATTTAAAATAAATTTGGAGTTATCAGGCTGTTAATGGTACTTACATTGAAAAAACTATGCAATATTTTTTTAATGAGGACCTTTTTAATCTTAAATGATAAAAAGCGACTAGGTAGGTGATTTTTGATATAAAAATATTGTTAAACAGTATAATATATCGCAGTAAGAAAAAGTATATATCACCCTAGTGATGCAAAGTTTTCAATTGTTTTCTTATTTTTTCCGTGAAGACAAACAACTTTAATTATTTTTTTGGTGAATAACTTGTGGTCGTAGGAAAAATAGTGTACATTACTTGTGTGAAAATCACTTTCTTACACGCGTGGGTTTGTCGCACTCAGCTGACGCCTCGTGCAACAATATTCCCACTCGTGTGAAATAAGTCATTTTCCACCCTTGTAATATAATATACTATTTCCTACGACCACTTGTGAAAATAGCAAATAGCACACTGGTTTCATGCATAGAAAATGCGTTATATCACACTAGTGTTGCAAAGTACTTTACAACACTCGTGTGATATATATTATGATGTCATTCTAAAAACTGCTATTGGTTTTGCAAGTGACATATTTATTGTAGTGACAGTTAAAAATACTTTTTACTTACCTTAAACAGTAGAACCCAAATTACGAAAACAACGAAAATAATTTTATTGACGTTAAGTTACTACACAGTATAAGCTTTCTTCTAATATTAAAAAGAGTAATAATAAAATTTCTGAAAAAATAAAAACATAAACAAAAATAGACATAACCACAAAAACAACTTTCACTGACTGCTTGCTCAGTGGCACAGTGTTGTCAGGTAAGTAGAACAAATTAAAAATCTCCCTTCTACTTTCGAGCACGCACTTAATAGAGGCAGCCTTGCCGCTTGACCGTTCGACCTAAAGCGCCAGAGAAAAAAAGCCTATAGATCAAATTCCTTTCTCTCTTTCTTCGTGTACTCAAACAACTAGTTAAATCTTTTTTTAATCCCTAATTAAACCTAAGGCTAATACACACTTTATGAATCCACTTTCTTTTATTCATTCATAAATAGAATCAGACTCTTCCGACGTTGCCAAATGCTTTCCATAAATGCTTTCCATATTTTGCATGGTAACTGACGTTTAGTAGTAGTTTTTTCTTACTTTTAGGACTTTAGGTTATTCATTTACAATTTTCGTATTTTTTATATTTTTTCTTAAAAATATGAGGAAAAACTGTAATTTTTACTTAATTTTACATGTGATGTTCAGTTTCATTAACTCGTTTTACCAATTTTACCCCACCCAGCACCCCTTTTCACTCCCCGGTCCCGTAAGTTTGTTTACTAATGTTTTTTAAAAACGGAATATTTTGGATATGCGCCTCTTACGTTTTATTTAGAAGAGTGTCTAAAATATGTAAGTATGGATAATTTTTAAAAACCCTTATAATAGCAGAAAACCGTATTAAACTATTACCGTTATTACCTAACAAAACCATACAATTTTTATTAAGTGAGGGCCTTTTTAAATTCCAAAATGATAAAAGTTATATAATGCTTCTAGGTAGGTGATTTTCGATGTAAAAATATTGTCAAAACAGTATAATATGTCAGTGAGGAGAAGTACATATCACACTAGTGTTGCAAAGTAAATATCACCCTAGTGTTGCAAAGTTCTAAATTATTTTTTATTTTTTCTGAACAGACAAACTTTTTTTTTTTTTTGGTGAATAATTTGTGGTCGTAGGAAAAATAGTGTACAGTACTCGTGTGAAAATGACTTTCTTACACTCGTGGGTTTGTCGCACTCGGCTAACGCCTCGTGCTACAATATTCCCACTCGTGTGAAATTAGTCATTTTCCACACTTGTAATGTAATATACTATTTTTGTGTACGTTTTAATAATACTTATCGTAAATTCTCAGACATTTTATATCTAAATAACATTTTTTTTTGTGAAACATTATTTATAACGTTTTACATATAAATAAATAGTACACATTTCTCGATATCAAAACCACCGTGTTTTAATACGGATGCCTTGTTATCTCTGTCGACCTATGCTTTGACTTCCTGAACTTTTGATAAGCTTGGCTGTGGGAGTACCTCCACAATACTGGTTTTATAACCGCTACTAATGATATTATTTAATATTGTTGTGGTTTAATTTTTTAGACAATAAATGCGTTAAATGACTATTTAACAATAACGGGTGTTTATAAGGGTAATTAAAGACCAAGGCGCGCGCGTTAGGCCTCGGCCACGATAACAAGCGTAAGCGTCAAGCAGAAAGTATCAAATGTCTTTATGCTGCCGGTAGTTACTACAATATTTTGTGGTTAACAGCGTCTTTAAACCAGTTTATATACATTAGAAATGCGGATAATATTTGTTCGTTGCGAGCGGCGAGCGTCACCGCTTTTTCGCTCAGGAATATTGCAGCCGGCTGATTTAAAAAAACAAGTTCTTTTATTTTTACATAAAGATCAAAGACAGCGCTCTCACATTTTCCGCTTTACGCTGGCCACTTACGCTTAGTTAACGTGATCGAGGTCTTAAGGGTTGAGATCATGGATCGCTAATTATTTTGGTTAATCTTTTACTATTCGGTTGTAAAAATGATAAGGTTAGTTTTAAAAATATTTTTTGATTTTACGGCAAGCAACCTGACAAATTCTAAAGGACAGTCTATGGTGATAAAGGATATCAATAGTCCAGGGCTATTGGTTTCTTTTTACTCATTATTATTGTCTTTTTACCGACCATCGCTCAATTACTTCCACCCACATGAATTAAAAAAATCGACCATTTAAAGCACATTTAAGAGTATATTTATTTCAAAATTGAAAGATGTTTAAAAGAAAGTGTTTTACTATGAAATGTCCCTATAAACAACTTTTATTTTTATTTTTCTCTTTCCTCTTGTCTCTCCGGTAGCGCAGTAAACAAAGTATTTAATTGCTAACTAAGAAATCACGCACTGGGAAAAGTAAATGGTTTATGGAAATTGAAAAAAAGGTTAAATTCAACAATTTAGTTTTCTCATTGCGGTTTTGATCCCATGACCAACTTAAACATTTTTAGATAGTAGTATATTAAAAAAAAAAGATCGTTGTGGCATAGCCGCGTTGTCCAAAAGGTGCTATAAAATGCAAAGGACAACGTTGACGAAACAGCGGAATAGATGGGTTAAACATCTTATAACTAGTACTTTGCCTGACCGAATAGAATAAGAATATATCATAATTTATTAATTAATTTGAAATAATGCAAAAATAAGTGTTTTCAAATAATATGTTTTTATACCTAAATACCCACAAATAATGAAATGTCGAAACAAAATATTTTTTAATAAAAAAAAACGGGTACATTTTTAGTATCACTAAACTGTGCACTGAAAGTGGCAGTCAATGATTTGGTAATGACGTTAAGAGAGCTTTTACCGAAAATCAGTTTCATAAAAAATCAACATTAATTTTTAAAATGTAATAAAATAAGAGCTTTTTTCCAATATTTTATTACGGTTTTAAGTACCTAGAAAACAAAAGGAATAACAAATATTTTTTTGTTAAGCTAATGTAAGTAAAGAACGTTTGGTAAAAGTTTTAAGTTTTTAAATAGGTTTTAGTTGCGACGTATCGATACTTCAGTTCAGTACTGTAACACGTCCAAAAAAATTGAGATATTACAGTCCTAACTTTCCTAATTCATTTATTCACCAATTTAGAAATAACTGAAATTTTATCAATTTAATTTTTAAAGGAATGATCTAAGTATGTAACAGCTCTAAATTTATAAATATTTCGGTTTCTTAGCGTAAAAACTTGGCTTGTTATAGTATATAACCATATTTGACTTGTTACACTATTGAACTGTAGTAGCTATATATTATATTAAAATGGATATATTATTAAATAATTTTAAGTATTTTATATTTTTGTATTTTAAAGTTTGCCTTTTTTTTGCAGGTAAGAATGGCATCCAACCAATTTCATCTATAGAAAATATATCATATGCTAATAAGGAAGGTAAAACCATGGTACAAAACTAAAAAGAAATAATAAATAATGATTATAAATTATTTTATTTTTGAATTGTTTCTTACAATAATTCTTACAACATTATTTTATCTTGAAATAATAAAGGTATCTTTTAATTTTTATTTTTGTGGCTATATTTGCTAATACTTAAGAAAAATACATGTCAAATTAAAAAAATAATGTTGTAGCAATTTTGCTAAACCACAATCCCTTAAAAGTGTGTTTTTTTTCGCAACGTACTGTGGGTACTGCCATTTCTGGCGCCCACAATATTTTCCAAATGACTTAAAATTACTTTATAAAATAATTTAATTACCCCTATCTTAATAATATTTTTTAAACTTTAATGGTAACTATAGTAATTCTACATATAGTAATAAAGAAATTTAGCTATTAATGTAGAGTTATGGTTCTACCATTTGATATAGTTACTTATAAATGCATTTGCTCTTTTTATTTAATAAATTTCATTTTATGATATGCTATTTGTTTTTGTAAGGTGTAATCAGGAAATAAATTAAACTAAGAAATTATATACATAAACGTATAATTCCTTAAATTAAAGATTTTTTAATACACCCATAGCCTTTATAATGCATAAAACAATAATTATTGGTTGCCATCTTAACATTTATTAGCATAGGGATTTCGGAAAATAATTCAATTACAACAGTTAAATGGGGTGTTTTTATTTAAAATATTTTCTGATGCTCTGTTGGTAATCAAAATAAATTTTTAATTAATAAATGTATCATAGTTACAGAAGAAAATTTACATTTTTACAAAAAAATATATTTCTTTGCCCTCAGACTAGATTCAAAGAAACTTTTTAACATCTCTGTAGCATTGCAATTTATAAAAAGACAAAAAATGGTTTTCGCTCATACGAAACAAAAGTAACAAAAAAATGCACAACTTTGAGTTATATTGATAATTTGATCCAAATTTCCTTATTTGTTACCTACAACAATTAAGAACATTTACTTTTTTACATTTTTCGTTTATAATTAACAAATGATTAAATTTACCATTTAAAACTAAAATTACCAGCTTAATTATGATATATAAAATCTATTCTTGGTTCTCCTAAACAAAGTTGTTTTTTGGGTTGTCACACTTTTCTTTCAGATAAGCAATACATAATTTAAATTAAGCTTGCAACATTGTTAAAAAGCCCTCAACGGCTTAATTTTGAATTAGTATAAGAGTCCATGACAATTGATGGTCAAGTTTTTCTTGTCGTTGTGGCAGTTAATATCGTGTTTTTTAAATAATTCATATATTTTTTTATAATAATTAAATAAATGCAATAAAAAAACAAGAAAAATTAGTCCAAAATTTGTGCTAAGTGTTTTGGTGGTTGTCATTATAGATTTCTGTAAACAATTCTGCCATGAAACAAAACGTGCAAAGTCGAATTTGATATGCCTGCAGTTTAAGTGTAAATAATCAAGAACTTAGATTTTGCCACTTGTATAAAATTACGCGGAACGTTAGCTGGTAACTATTTTTGTTTTATGTAGGTTTTTAGACTATGATGACTAATATTTTGTCTGAAATTTAAAGTTTTTTGTTTTCAAAAGCTTGCCTTAGCCTAGACGCAAACCCAAGATCGTATATTTCTGTAAATATGCTAAATATTTTCGACACGTTTGATCTAGATACCAATTTCTATCAGCTGATTGACCAAATTGCAAAACTGCTGCTTCTTAATTTGAACTTCCTATAATGAGAAAAAGTAAGGTTAAAATTTATCTTCAAAATTTTTTTGAACAAACAAACGTTACAGTTTTCACAATAATTAATAAAAACCTTTTAAAAACCATAAAAAACGCAAAATATTGTGTCATGCCACTGAAGTAATAACGTAATAACGTACTAATAAAACTGTCAGAAAGTGTAACGGTTTTTCTACTTCAAATAATTTATAAATAAATTAATAACAATTTTAAGACACTGTTCTTATAATAATTATTGCTTTCCCACCAGCATGTTCTTAAAAATAATTGTATAATATTTAAGCTAGTAGAGAAAATGGACACGATTATTTTTATACTACAAATGTTAAACCTCTACTACACCTGAATACTAAAAACCTTGTCTAACCGTATAAGTCAAACTTATATGCGCTAATCGAAAAAATCTGTGATTTCTGCAAAAACCTGCTGGTTCGTATTCTGAAAATGGCGTGATATCTATTTTAAAATTCATTAGCATTAGTTTTTAATTCCAATGTGGCTCAATAGGTGGCTTTTTAAGGATTTAAATCACTAAATATGTGACATGAGTTGATGTTTCTCTATGTTGTGAGTAATTTAAGATAAAAACGTGCCATGTTGGTATTGGTTGTTTTTTTATGTTAGTCTTGCGTTAAACGGAACAGTATATTTTTATTGTTTTAAGTAAACCATGTTTGCCAACTAATTCATGAAGTTGTCCAGGTAGCAGAACATTTATTTAAACTATTGCTTAAAATAATTGGCAAACGTATACAACTTCGTTACAGCTTGATGCTGCTAATTGACTAATTCAGTGTGTACAACACTAGCAAAAGAGATTAGACAAATAATACCATTATGTAAATAATTCCTCCCAGAATAATGCATTAGTCATGCTTTGTTGTTGCGTTAAGAAGTCTCCTTTCAGTCAGTGGCAAAAATTTCCTATGAACCTTTTAAAGTAGCACAAGGTGTATTTATGTGTAGTTATAAGAATATTGGGGACACATTAAAAAAAATGAAAGTAATTATTGGTTTTTCATAAAAAGTTATTTGTTTTTTTTTAATTTACTTAAGTTAAAACCAGTAAGTATATTAAATATAAATTAAACCTGCAATTAAAACATCCACCTGTGTGCAAAAATAACCTATATTTTGTTTAAAATATTGGGTATTCCATTATTCCAACCACATACTGTTTGAAAATGTGTTTTTTAGCTAAACCTAAATTCAAAATTATTTAAACCCCAAACAAAAAGCATTTATTTAGTAATTATCGTTATAATTTTTTACTTTTAATGAGAAAAATAAATATTAATTTTGGAAATATCAACTTTCGTTTCTCTTTGGTAATAACGATAAGCAGCCCTTAAAAAACAAAAAACGTCGATTAAGTAAACTCCCCTGGCCTTAAAGTCAAGTGTTATTCAGTTAGGTTCTGTTGGAGGTTCTGTTAAATAGAAAAACAAAATTTTAATTTAATAATCTAAAATAACAAATAAAACAAATATTTGTTTTTTTTCTGATTTAAATTTTTTAAAAAATAAATTTTCAGTAGAATGATATGTCCTATTTTAATTGATTTTTATATTTTCATATTGATTTTTTACAAAATGATTCCTTATAAAAAAAATTTTACGTTTTTGTATTTTCTTTTAATTTAACCATTTAAACAACCATAATATAAATTATGCAAAATTATTAGGTAATAGCGAATAATTACCAATATGAGATAAACTTATTTAAATATTTGTACCAAGTTTAAAATATTCAAAATTAAATAATTATTTACATAAGCAAATAAAAATCTACAGTTGAAATTGTTCACAAATTTTCAAAATTACTTTCTAGAATTTTTTTTTAAGTCAAAGAAAATTGAGCTAGAACCATTAAATGTCTCAATTTCAAGCAGTACCATACCACTTTGGCACCATTTATTTTGCTGGTACTCCAACTATGTTCTGGTTCGGTTTTTTTATTATAAAAATTATCATTGTTAATGTAGATTTTTATATGTTATAACCTAAATACTTTTACAGTATTATCGTGATAACTCGATATTTATAAAGTAAATTATACAACTTAAACATATGAATCCTTGCACTTTAAAATCCCATCGTCATGCTTTGTCAGATATTAACATTTTTTATATGCATAGTAAATTATAAAAAATATGATCAGCTTTCTAAAATATTAAAATGATTTAGTACTTAAGACCGCTTTTAAAATATTAAAACAATGTTGTTTTGTAGTTTGGTACAAATAACTTTTCCTAATTTATAACTTAGTGTGACATTTTGTAAGCGTGTAGATTCAAAAATGGCTTCAGTGTTGTCAAGTTTAATATAAAATCAAATATTTTATTGCAAAAACGTAAAAAAATAAATATAAAGTTTACTAAAATATTTACTTACTACGTACATGTCCGGTGATGGCTTAGCGTGTAAGGCGTTAAGTCGTTGAGCGCACAACGGACGTGAGGTGGGTTCGAATCCTGCTGAGGCCAAATACTTATTTATAAGTTGATCGGAAATTTAGTGGTTAGCTCAACACCAGACGGACAAAGTGCAAAATGTATCGACGCTGAAGGCCACCCAAGGACCAGGGCGCCAGAACACACTTTGCCGTGTCCTGCACAACCGTAAACATGCGGACCCCACTCAGTTGGTAGGTTCAGTAGTGCCCTCTGGGTGGGGACGAGGTCTTAAGTTGTCGCTCATAGGACCGTGGTTCGGAACCCACGTTAAGCTGTAGGTCCCGTCTGGCTGACATCACCTAGATGTAAAAAGACAGGGAGCACAATAAGCCGAGCGGCTCCAGTGCATGGGTGGGTTATCCCGGCCCTATTCTAATCTAATCTAATCTAATCTACTACGTACATATTTTTAACATTGATAAAAATAAATGTTTGTATTTTTTACAAAACATTTCTCCAATTTTCTTCTGTGTTGCCCATTTACTTACGCGTTATTAAGAATTAAAATTGAGTGACTTAAACGTTGTAATATAAATTTAGCGCCACCATCGAAGCCGTTTTGAACTATTTAAGTGTAAAATGATATTGCATAATGAAGGTTTTCTTTCTGTTGCAATTAATATCGGATTTTAAAAATATTTTTCAATAAATTAATTAATCAATGCAACAAAAAATGCAAAAACAATTAGTCTACAAGTTGTTCTAAGTGTTTGGTTGGTTGTTATAAGGGATTTCGTTAAACATTTTTGCAATGAAGCGAAACGTGCGAGTCGGGTTTGGCCTGTCTGCAGTTAAATTTTAAGAGAGAAGAACTTTCGTTTTGTGGCTTTATATAAGGATTCTTCAAATGCTGATTGCTCTCCTGTTTTATGTTATTTAGGGTGTTAGACAATAAACCCTTGTATTTTTTAAAATTTAATACCTAATTAGGTAATTTCTATAAATATTTTTTGGCATTTTGGATTTAAATACCCAATTTATCAGCTGTTTGACTGTTTTGCAACACTGTGATCCTTAATTTAAATTTCGTATAAGAATTTAAGTAAAAAACTGACTCATTTTATTTAATAAAAAGTATTCATATATTAATATAAATTTACTATATCTGCTTATACAAGTAGATTCACGTTGTTTCTCTCTCTCTCTATTCTTTTTCTTGGTTTTGGTCCCTTCAGGTCCAATCCACCACTCTCCCCCTTCCGGACTATGCTTTCCAGGGCTTTGTCGGCGGAAAACCTGGATAATCGAGTTCGTAGCTCCCAGAAATTCCAAAAAGAAAACAAACAATTCAACAATCGATGCAATGCATAAATTGTCGGCTGTCATTCCAAGATCTGCTACTGGTGTTACGTATAACCTTCACTTTCACTACTGACAGTTCCCATGGCACGCCCATCTATTTCCCGCCATTTGAGTAATACCTCGTGTTCACCACCAAACAGAATACCATCAGCTTATAGGAATCTTCGCTCACAGCGCTTAAATCCAGAAGAAAGATGCCGTCAATTTAGCGTGAATCTTTCCTTGATCCCGAAGGTAAAAAACGTTCGTTCGACACCTCTAGCCGCCACTCCGGGAAGAACTTTGTAGTCCTCTACGCACGTCCGCACTGTCCGGAGGACAAACAAAGAGTCTATTTTTCACGTTGTTTACCGTTACGTTATATGGTAAAAAATATAATTTTCCACTTTATACACGTATAAACAACATTTTGTTTTCGTTACAAATAACAATGATATTTTTATATACCAATTTATATTGTCCGGTTTCAATTAAAATCACAGGTAAAGATGGGTCCGAAGTTAATTCAGTCTGAAAGCGATGCCGCTAGGTACACAAAAAATGATAAAGTAAAGAAACCCTTTTGTGAACAATGATTTATTGCAGCACAAAATATTTAACATGACGAGTTTCTAGTACCACGCTACGTGCCACCGGTTTTATAATAGAACAGAGGCGAAATAAGAGAATGTTTTGTAAGTAGGTGATACGTGTTTTAGCAATGTATTTTTATTATTTATCTAAAAATATGTAATCAGGGTCTGTCCGAGGCTAAGTGCATTCGAAAAGGTTTGTTTACTTTATCATTTTTTGTGTACTTGGCGGCATCGCTTTCAGAATGAATTAAATATGGATCCATCTATACCAATATAACACATTGGTTTTTAGTCTAACATCCGAATAGGAAGCCTCCAGCACTTATCTGTGCTACTGAGAGCGCAAGAAAAGTCTAGATTTAGTTATAAAAAAACGGGAATGTATAAATAAAAAATAATAAATCAAAGTTCCATATTCAAGAAATAATAAACCATATAATGTTTTTAACGAAACATCCAAATCTGACAACATTGTTAACACATTCCCGTATATAAATACCCAACTTTTAAATCTTTGACGTTTCCCAAATTTACTGCATGAATTATGAGAGCTATTCGCTTTTGAAAAATGTGCTTTTGAGATCGTTAATTACAGAGCCCACCGCCACTGTCACGATGTCGCTGTTGTCGACTCGTCCGCAGACAAATGACTGGCGGTGTAATTTATAAAGCTACCAGAAATAGGATCATACAAAAACCACGCTCCCAAATAAAAATCCACCAGTTATGAATGAATATATAAATTCCAAAAATAGTTTTTTGTCTTGCAGTGATTTAGATCAAATGTAACTGCAGATTTAGGATAGTTATAGATGTCTTATAATTTTGAAATATATTATGCAAAATATTTGTGAGTAATTGGCAAGTTAATTGTTCTTGCCTTATGCAAATAAATAGGGTTAACTAAACTGCTGCTCAATTCAACTGCAACGGGATTTTTTTGGTAAATTTCAAATCGGTATTACTCTTAAATAAAATGCAATAGCAAAATGCGGCTTTTACCGTTTTGTAGGATAACTTTCTTGGAACAAAATGGACATTTCATTTTGTGTAAATTTTCTCTTTTTTTATTATACAGGGTGTAATAGAAAAGTCCGTTTTTTACAAAAACTTTGTCAAGAGCGACATTCTACAAAAAAATAGTTTTTGTTTTTTAATTATATAGTGTTATTTAGTAGACCATTTAAAAAAAACAAGTTTCTCAGATTTTTGATATCTGCTCCATTTTTCAGGTTATATATTTTTTTCAACAAATTGATTTTTTTTCATATTGTACTCCCTGTATTTAACAGTTTATCATAGCGATTAATTTTTTCAGATAATTTTGAATGTACATAAGTACTCTTTTAAAACTGTATTAGAATTTTATTTCTAAAAAATTATTAACGCATCAGTAGCGTCGCAAATGTAATTAAATTGTATTTTGGTAAAATATCAATTCTCAAAGTTTCTGTGAGCACCACGTATTCTGTATTTAAGATTTTAATTGTTTCTTTAAAATTTTTAGAAACTATGGACATTTATTTCGGGATAGTTTTTTACTTTTTTAGAAAAAGGGATCAGTGGAATAGATATAATTTTTCTTCTGAATGCTCTTTTTACTTACCAGAGGATTATTGCATGGAAGTAATAATTTGTAATTCGGGTTATTTTAGGGCATTTATCGATTAGCTTAGAACAAACGTTAACATTTTTAAAAATCTTAGTTATTCTAGAAAAGAAATATACAAGGTGTTTCAAAAATTAAAGCTTCCACATTTGTATATTTTTTAATGAAAAGCAGGGTGTGAATCCTTAGAAGATTTTTCAAAGAAAGTTCAAATAAACTTATGATCTGACTGTCCTAACTTTTGAGATAAAGGGTGTGAAAAAAATATAATGACCTAAACCTCTATGCAACTAGTGAGCGGGATCTACAACAGTCTCTTAAGTGGTTCACGAATATACCAAAGATGTTGGCAGGGAGTTCTTATAACAGAATAGTAAAAGTTGGATAAGAGAGATTTGGAGATATTAAATTAGAGATTTAAAATGTAGGTACTTGCGTTTTAAAAAAAAATAAACCTTGCCACTTTTACCAAAACACCAATAAGGTATTTTTATCAATTTTGATAATATATCAACATGCCGAGAAATGCTTCATATTTTATTAAGTAAAAACTATTCGCTGGACAAAAGAATAGCATTATATCAAATTTACTTAAAAGTAAATAAAAATTAAAAAAATAATTTTTGTTTCAAAAAAGCAGTTGCGTACTAGGATTTTTTTGAAAAATATTTAATTTAAATCCCGCTCGAACGCCCCTGAAAGAAAGAAAAAAATTACTTTAAAATATGCCCCCAATATGTAGTGGCTGTGTTCCAAATTTTTTAAAATTTGTAGAGTAGTATCACAGGTATTATGATTAAAAGTATATAAGTATATGTTTCACACCCTGTATCTCAAAAGTTAGGACAGTCTGAACATAAGTTTGTTTGAACTTTCTTCGTAAAATCATCTAAGGATTCACACCCTGCTTTTCACTAAAAAAATACAAATGTGGAAGCTTTAATTTTTGAAACACCCTGTATATTTTTTTTCTAAAATTACTAAGATTTAAAATTATTGCTAACGTTTGTTCTAAGCTAATTAATAAATGCCCTAAAATAGCCCAAATTACAAATTATTACTTCCATAAAATAATCGTCTGGTAAGTAAAAAAGAGATTCAGAAGAAAAATTATATCTACGCCACTGATGACTTTTTTAAAAAGTAAAAACCGTCCCGAGATAAATGTCCGTAGTTTCCAAAAATTGTAAAGAAACAATTAAAATCTTAAATACAGAATATGTGGTGCTAACAGAAACTTTGGGAATTGATATTTTACCAAAATACAATTTAATTACATTTGCGACGCTACTGACGCGTTAATAATTTTTTAGAAATTAAATTCTAAACAGTTTTAAAAGGGTACTTATGTACATTGTAAATTATCTGAAAAATTAATCGCTGTGATAAACTGTTAAATACAGGGAGTACAATATTAAAAAAAAAATCAATTTGTTGAAAAAAACATGAAAAATGTAGCAGATATCAAAAATCTGAGAAACTTATTTTTTAAAATAATTTACTGAATAACACTATACAATTAAAAATAAAAAAATCGCAGAATGTCGCTCTTGACAAAGTTTTTGTAAAAAACGGAATTTTCTATTACACCCTGTAGAATAAAAACAAGAGAAAATTTACATAAAGTGAAATTGCCATTTTTTCCAAGAAAGTTATCCTACAAAACGGTAAAAGCCGCATTTTGCTATTGCATTTTATTTAAGAGTAATACCGATTTGAAAATTACTAAAAAATTTCCAGTTGCAGTTGAATGGAGCAGCAGTTTGTTTGCAATTTTTTTCAATGCGTGTTAAGGGTTATTTTACCCTCATATTGGCGTTACCATAAGGTCAATTTGTCAGCTCAATTTGGTTGACACTTCAATTACTTCCGAAAAATAAGCTTATTTTACTGTCCTTTTAAATGCTTCTAAAAACCATCCTGAAAATCCAGGGATAGTCGCTTTTTAGCAATTTATTATATTTGCAGGTTTTTACTGTTTACCGCCTCAAATCTAAAACACCATGTGTGATTCGGCAAAGAAAATCTAGTAAAAATATTTCTGGATCACAAAATACACTTTAACGATACTTAAATAGTATGTAAGGCTAAATCCCTTTTTGACTTTTTGATGGTAAAACACATTTTTTTAAATGACGTCTTATTATCCGAGTAGCTTTTCAGTGACCAAAATTTTTGTGCGTGACGCTCCAGGGTTGAAGCTCTTGATCGGCTATAAAAAATTAGTCACTGGAACGCATCCCTAGACAAGGAAAGAGAGATATCTTAAAGAATTTTTTTAAACCTTTTGTTGGCTTTATATTAATTATCCCTTTTTAATATTTAACTTCATCTCAAACAAATCATTTTAAAAATTCATTATTAACCATAAAAAAACACGTTTCGAGCACGAAAACCAAAAGAGGAGTTGGTGCATGAGGGGCAAGGGAAAAGAAAAACGGAGTAGTTGAGGTGCATAACACTTTTTGTCACTGAAACGCCATAAAGTAGAACGAAATGCTCCTGAGTTACTCGGGAGCGCTCTATATGCGCCACTGGAAAGCTACTCGGGAAAGCAATATAGCTCACAATGCGCTTCTTAACAGAAAAAACTTAAACAGATAGCAAAGTTTTTTCATATTTTAAAATAATTTTTAGGTAAACCCGCACTAAAACTAGCCATTTCGTTTTTACTGTTCATATAGGACACTGATGGTTTAAAATTAGGTCTACATTTGTGTTTGTGTTAAGTTTGGTAGCTTTGTTGATTTACGGTGGGGTTGTTTACTCATCCATGTTTACATTGCAACCTGTCGGCAGTCTGCTCCCCTTTATCAGATCTAAGATGCTCATGCGGAAGAGGATTCTCGCTACGTATTATTCCAGATTCGTATTTTGCTTGTCAATGCATTGCAGTTGTTTAATATGTTTAAAGCTGCTTAATTCTCTTTTATGCAAACCCTTTATGCTATTAAACAATTGTATATGCCCATTTTCTGCAAAAAGTCAAACTACTCTCCTTATCTGGGTATGTCCTATTTGGATGACCTCAGCTTTTTCCTTGACGGGTTTCCCAGTGTCTTTAAACTCTTTTTTTAGATTATATTAAAATTTTCAGCCAGAAAACTTATAAAATTTAATAAGACAATTAATATTAAATTACTTATTACGAATATCCCTTAGTTTCTAGCCCAAAATATAGTTAATAGAATGGTTATACCTTAAAGATACTTTTTTTCTAGGTTAGTTCTCGATAAACTTACCTCTGTAAGATTATAAATATATTTTATAATATGGATAAGAGGTAATATAATAGCTTTGGTATATTCAGAGATTAATGAAACCACATATTGGTCCATATATTAAGATGGTTAAAACTCAATTTTTTCACCACATAAAACCATACAAAAGTGTACAGAGTACGCGTAGACCTTCTAAATGAACACCTGAATTAAAGCTTTAATAGCTCCAGGATTTCTTTGACGTGTGAGCCTATACTTTGGGGACTATAATTTGAAAAAAATACCTGAACGAAAAATGTCCAATTTCTGTCTGTTTCCAAGTGTAAGCTAATACTAATTCCTAACGCTATGAAGTTTATATACCTACTATGGTAGACCATCAACCCGTGGCCAAGTTCGGTGCGATCATGCGTGTGGTTGTTCACCTAGTCACGGGTTGATGGTCTACCATGGTATTAAAACTTCGTAGCGTTAGGAATTAGTATTAGTTTAAGCTTGAAAACGGACAGAGATGGGACTCCCCGAAACGTTGTGTGAATAGTTAAAATAAAGGCAATAAAATTCCGTAATTCTTATAGTATAATTTATGTCCTTTTAATATTAAATTTAGTTTTTTTTTATTTACCCCTGACAAATAATTCAAATAATCATTTGTTTGAAAATGTTTATTATAAACGATAACACAAAAACATATTGTCTGTAAATGGATATTAACCTTTCTTTTTCACTTACAATACTATTTATTTTCCTACATATTTTGACAAACCAAGTATTAAATATAATAGGTGTATAAATTAAAGAAAAGGTAGCGTAAAATTAGCAAAATATAAAAGTACCACCATTCTGTCTAAATTATGAAAATAGCGTATTTGTATTTACATTAATAACGCGAAACAACTGCAATAAGAGATATAATTGCCCAGATAAATTAACCTGCAATCTCAGTTCAAGATAATGCACAATTAAAACAATTACAATTTGCAATTACACTTGCAGCTCCAATCGCAACTGTCATTTGTAAATAACCAGATATACATGGAATGAAACATGAAACTATTTTGTTACAGTCTTAATTATATTAATCGCATTTTACCGATCTTTAAAACTTAGACTTGCAAATTTAGTTATTTAAGTAAGAGGAAACATTACCTTTTCACTTTCAGTGTAATAATGAATGAATTGTTTTATATGTTTAAAGAGTAATGGCTCTTTAGTTGCTTAGTCATATTTTCACTATAATTTTTGTAGCTTTCGTTGCAATAAAATGACCTAATATAACAAAGGTAATATTTATTTTTAAAATGAAAAAAAAAAGATGTTGCTAAAGAAATATAGCCTATATAGCTTAGTAAAGTGTGGTATCTAAATAACGACCAATTTTTTTTGTTCTTTAATCGAATCCTATGACGTACGGAAATGATCTAAGGTAACCACCAAAATATTTGGAAAATTCCGAATGTTTTCCCCCGACGTTCTTTTAATTCAACAATAAAATTCCTGATGACGGATTGTCAGGTAGGCTTCGAGGTAGCTCCCATTTCGTGGCAAATATTTTGTTTTAATTGCACCAGGGAAGTCGGTTTATTAAAGTAGACTTTAAATTTAAGCAAACCCCACAGAAAAAAGTCCATAGAAGTCAAATCAGCACTGCAGGGGGTACCACTTATCGAGATTAATTTGCCTGGACAATTTTCACAAACTCGTGGGCAAAGACGCATTGGACG
Source organism: Listronotus bonariensis (assembly GCA_014170235.1). Classification (NCBI taxonomy): domain Eukaryota; kingdom Metazoa; phylum Arthropoda; class Insecta; order Coleoptera; family Curculionidae; genus Listronotus; species Listronotus bonariensis. Next base: position 46,885 of record JACEGR010001574.1, on the reverse strand, counting down.
TGTTTGACGTTGCTCCATCCTGCTGGAACCATGTCCTTTAGTTATAGACAGGAAAATTATGCAGTTCAAACAACAAAATATCATCTTAAATCCTCTCCGAGCTCACTTATACGAGTAGGTTCACTTTCATCTGCAAAAAGTACGGACCGATTATTCCTCGCGATAACATCGCAGCTCATACGGTCTTCCGGATTTTGGTATATGTAGTGTTGAACCAGTCTTCTCAATCTTGATCATTGAATTCCGAATAAGAAATGCTTGGTGCATCATTTAAGTGGCGAAAACCTTCAACGTCGCAGAATTACCGTTCTTGTAAAACTTGCGTAAACAAAACGCGCGATCTGCTTCTGCAAAACGCTTTAACGCACAAGAGACAGGCTACCGATTGACATAGCCCCCGCGCTCCTTGAATGCGTTGCGTTTACACAAGAATCCAAACAAATATAATTTTTTTAAGACATCCTGTATAAAAGGTTGGGTAATTTACATTAATAACTATAATGGCTTGTAATCGCGTACCACAATAACAATATTTTTGTCAGCAAATGTATTCAGTATGGGTTGCAAGTAAATCCACAAGAACTTTGTTATGCAGAAGAATTCATTTTATTTTGGGCCAAGAAACTTGTAGCTGTCGATTGTAGACAACATTTCTGGACACCATGTATTTATATACAAAAATAAGTAAATCTCTGACCTACTAGCTGAGGTAGATGACCGAGCAGTGTAAGACCAAGACCAAGAATAACTATAATATCTTAACATCGCGTACTACAATAACAATATTTTTGTCAGCAAATGTATTCAGCCTGGGCTGCAGGAAGTAAATCTACAAGAACTGTATCATTATGCAGAAGAATTCACGCTATCTCATTCACTTACAATGTGTTGTAGATCGGATCAACGGCAGGCATACCCGTTTCTAAATTCATTTATATATTTATTTACATCCGCCCATTCTGCACGCTATGCCACCGGCGGATGCCTGAAATTTATATTTGTTTTAAAACACCGCAAAGAACTTTAAACTTTATTTCTCGGTGGAAAATTGTTCGCACAAGAATTGTAATGTAAATGATATGATTCACATAAAGAAGATGTGTACCGTAAGAACTGGAATTTATTTACAATTTTCCTTAAATCAGGTTGCAGACTATATGCATTAGATTTTAATTTATTTATTTGCCCTTTAATTAGATTTTTTATTTTCGTTGTCCAAAATAAATATACAGGGTGTAATTTAATTAATGGCTACAGGATATGATTCCTAGGCCCATTTTAGGAAGAAAAGTTTATAATAACATATGTTTTAAACTTCCTAACTTTTGAGCTACAAGGTGTTAAATTTTAAAGAAAAAAATTCTATTCTCATTCTAACTTCACAAATAGTTTTAAAAATTTACATGAAATTTGGCACGCACTTACTCAGCACCAATAACCATTTTTTAATGTGAAAGATTTATAATTATTTTTACCAGTGGCATCCGTACCGGATGTATACTTAAGATTTTTCAAAAAAAAATATTGTACGCTATTGTTTATTCAATTTTTTTTTCTAAAATACTTATTTATTTTGCAACCAATTTAACCTTTTGATCTTTGTTTTTGTGCGATGTACTTTTTCGCGTAAAAAAATAAAAACCGTTTTTGATGCATGTTTGGTATAACGAAATTATTTTAAACTAGTAGGCCGGTGCCTATATTTAGTTCTTTATGCGAAAACGGTACATCGGAAGAAGAATGGAGGGGATCAAATTTGTTGTTGCAAAATTAATAAGAATTAAAAACATACCTAAAAAAAAGCAATGGCGTACCATTTTCTTTAATTTTCAGTATTCATCCCATACGGACGCCATTGGTAGAAATATTTAAAAATCTTTCTTATAAAAAAATCCTATTGTTGCTTAGTGGGTGTGTGCCAAATTTGATGAAAATATCTCGAACTCTTTTAAGTATATGACAAAAACACGATTTTTTCTAAAAATTTTAACACCCTGTAGCTTATAAGTTAAGAGGTTTAGCGCATATGATATTATGAACTTTACTTTTTAAAATGGGCTAAGGAATTACATCCTGTATCTTTACCCATCAATTATATTACACCCTGTATATTCGGTAGTTGGATTATTTTTGCAGTTTTCGAATCAGTAATCCAATTTGTATTATAAGGTATACAAGGAATAAAAAAACATGGGGTTTTTAAAGGGGACTCTCTGTATATTGTATAGACACCTCCGTTAAAACTTCACATGTGCCGTATTTAAGTAACAAATTAAAAATTAGTTGTATAGGTCGACTTATTTTTGTAAAAAACAAAAGATAAATCATGGTTGTAAACAAACCTGGATAAAAAGTCTTTTTGCTGTTTTGAAAAAGGAGTTATCTTGGCGTCATAATCATTAAACTACAACTATTTTTTTGGTTAGTTTAGCACAATAAAGAACGTTGATTAAAAAAAGCATTACTAGAGATGAGCAAATATGCACAAAAATGTAAGGAAATATGCGCATATACAGGTTCAGTTAAATAACATAACACATAGGCAATGTGAGGAAAAAAGACAATCTAACTAAATCCCGGCATGTAAACATGCGTGACTAATAGTGCTTGTTTTGTTATTCTATTACCTGCCGATGAACTAAACAGCGTTGCTCATATTGTATATGCAAGCATTTTTACCAATTTATGCATAAAATATATAATTAAACGCAATTATTTTTGATCAAAAATAAAACAATAAAGTAATAAAAATGTATTAGTAGTAGTAATATATTACAAAAAGATCAACAGTACAATAACGAAATGGTATTTTTAAAAAGAGTAAGCCAAATATAAATATTAATAATTATTATTATTAAAAAAACAATGACCAATTAAACGCTTTTCAAAATTTTACACTCAAAACATGTCTTCGGTCTTACACGGTACATATATTTAAATAGAAAACCTAGCGAACTTGTATCTATACATACCTATTTCAAAATGTGTTATGTAAAGAAAAGTCTTTTTTTTTCTTTAAAATGAACCAATTTGCATATGCGAGAGAATTATTAATCCTAAACACCTTTTCCTCACAAAAATTTTCGATAATATTATAAAAAATAGGGCTACTTTCTTTTTGAGCAAAATTGACATTTTTGACATACCTCGTATACCACTGCAAAAGTTATTATCTAATGAGTGCATTTAGGGTTTTAGACCATGCAGAACTATTTAAAAAGAATAACTTTTTCGTAAAATTAATTTTTTTTCCAAATGGTGCAAAGTTAGTAGACACGCTGTATTACGTTCTGAGACAATACAGCAAGGTACCTTAGTTAATTAGTTTGGTATGTATACCATTTCTTCTTGGCGCTATAACAGACTAACCGTTTTTCCGAGAAATATATGTGATCTTAGTGGATTTTTTTGTGTAAAATATTCATTTAATGTTAGCTTTTTGAAAAACATGGAAAAACAGATTTATTTGCATAAAATAAGCAAAAATGTAACAACTACACAAACCGAGGTAAAAAGTGTTTTATAACAGTCGAGAAAAACAGATGGTTATTTCTGGTTAGATACTAACCAGAACTAACGAAACTTTTCATTGAGGTTTGTGTACTTTCTTATTTACATCGATAATTTCTTAAATTTCGCTTTGGAATTTTTTTTAAAGTGTGTCAACCGTCAAAATAATTTTTAATTTGTGAAAGAATAATGCGACCAGACATTTATCACGCGTATAGGTGTCACAGGAATGTTTAAAATAATAAACAAGATGTAAAGTTAGTAAATTTTTGAATTTTTTTGATGATTGCTAGGGTAACTTTTACTTTTAGTCTACGAAAAGAAAGTGCACTTTTCTCCAAAGAGATAAAAGGAAAAGTCACAAAAGAGACTCTTTCAAACTTTTAAAAGTCGATAATATTAACAATGCATACACGGTTGTACATAGAAAATATCTTTTTATTTATGTTGTCACATTAATTATTTATTTTGTTCAAATATATTAAAAAAATTGTAAACAAGCATACATACTAAAATAAAAAAATACAAATCTAAAAGAGTAAATAAACGTTCTATAAAGTGTATAAATAAATCAAGATGTAAACTCTAAATAAGTACCTTTATAACCCTATAAGTAAACACCGCTTAGTCCTTATCACTATTACTACATTTTCCATCGGTAATAAACAATTATCGCAAAATCATAATTATAGAGTTTCTCTTACATTGGATTCAATAAAGCGCAAAATATTAAATTACCGACAAGCTATAGGTAATTTCGATCTTCTTAAGATGAATAACGAACAAATAAGAACTCGTGCCATGTGCTGTATGAATCTTTTAAAGTTGGTTCATGCTTAGCAGAAATATTTAACGGGTTTTAAAGTAAGATTATTTAATGTTTCAGCAGATCCGTTAAATTGTTCTCTTTTGTTGACAGTGATCTTAATATTTGTTGGCAGTTTCTTAGCTCTTAATTTCAAGCACTTTTCTACTTAATGTGTATTTATTTTAGTAAAATTGCAAATTCCACACATCCAACACATTTCTAACGTAATTTATTAATTTTATATATATATATATATATATATATATATATATATATATATATATATATATATATATATATATATATATATATATATATATATATATATATATATATATATATATTATATATATATATATTATATTTATTTATTTTATAATTATAATTTTTATTTAATATATCAATTTATTATTATTAATATTATTTTCATATTATATTTATATTACTTTTATTCAATGTTATTTTTTATTGAGTTAACGCCGAAATCTATCTAGAAAGAATGGGACCGCTTTAGTCCTGGTCACGGGGTATACGAGCTGACTCTGCTCAGCCTCATTTACCCCTATGAACTGGCCGGCCGCCTGAAACAAAATAAAGAAAAACCCCCTCAAAAAACCCAAAAATTCTAATTAAAAACGACGTTTCGGTGGCAGTCTGCCACTGTTGTCAAATTAAATTGTTAAAAATAAAAATAAAAATTTACTGATATAATAACTAATAAATATTAATAAAATTTTAAACTTTTTAGTTTTGCAAACTCTGAAAATAGTTTGACATTTATGTCACTCGACACTTGATCCTCCTATTTAAATATAAACTAAGGTTTGTGTTTGTGGTGGGAGGAGACAACCATGGAAAAATCAATTTTAATTAAAAAATGTGTCCATAAAATTTTATATTAAATTAACCAATTTTTTTAGTAGGAAGGCTCGTTTTAATTGAAATGCATTTTTTACACAATATACCGCAAGGTAACGCCCTTTAAATTTTGTATTAAAAATAAAAGCAGATTTAAAAATTCACCCAGCAAAACTCCCTTCTACTAAATATTGTGACCATACACCAACTAGAAACAAAATGATTTATTAAAAACTGAAACCAGATTGAACTCTTAACTCTCTCTATCTCCAAAATCAGTGACTTTTAGACTGAGGTAAGTAAGTGATAAGTAAAAGGTAGCATTTTTTTCGCACTTTTTAATGACACGTCGTATATCTTTTTCCTAATTGTTACAGCACAAGAAATAAAAAAATCATAATATATAGTTATACAATAATACATTTACATAATATTCTAGTAAAAATGTATACTTATTTTTTGCTATAAAGATTGAACTTTAACTCTATCTCCGAAATCAGCCACTTTTGGACTGAGGTAAGTAAGTGGTAAGTAAAAGGTAGCATTTTTTCGCACCTTTTAGAGACACGTCGTATATCTTTTTCCTACTTGTTACAGCATAAGATATTAAAAATCATAATATTTATAGTTTTACAATAATACATTTACATAATATTCTAGTGCAAACGTTTCGTGGCAAGTCTGGCACAGTTGTCAAGTTAAAATTAAGTTAAAAAATAAAAATAACAAATTTACTGATATATAACTTAAATATTAACAAAATTTTAAACTTTTTAGTTTTGCAAACTCTGAAAATAGTTTGACATTTATGTCACTCGACACTTGATCTCCTTTCCTATTTAAACATAAACTAAGTTTTGTGTTGGTGGTGGAGGATAACCATGGAAAAATCAATTTTAACTAAAAATGTGTCCATAAAATTATATATTAACTTAAACAAATTTTTTAGTAGAAAGGCACGTTTTAATTGAAATACCGCAATGTAACGCCCTTTAAATTTGTATTAAAAATAAAAGCAGATTTAAAAATTCACCCAGCAAAACTCCTTCTACTAAATATTGTGACCATACACCAATTAGAAACAAAATGATTTATTAAAAACTGAAACCAGATTGAACTCTTAATCTCTCTATCTCTAAAATCAGTGACTTTAGACTGAGGTAAGTAAGTGATAAGTAAAAGGTAGCATTTGTTTCGCACTTTTAATGACACGTCGTATATCTTTTTCCTACTTGTTACAGCATAAGAAATAAAAATAATCATAATATATATGATAAACAATTATACATTTACATAATATTCTAGTGCAAATGTATACTTATTTTTTGCTATATAGATTGCACTCTTAACTCTTATCTCCGAGATCAGCCACTTTTGGACTGAGGAAAGTAAGTGGTAAGCAAAAGGTAGCATTTTTTTCGCACCTTTTAAGAGCACGTCGTATATCTTTGTCCAACTTGTTACAGCATAAATAATAAAAAAAAATCATAATATACAGGGTGATTCACGGTCTATGGTAGGTTAGACGTTTATGGAAAACGGAACGCAGAATTTTTCTGAAAATTTTGCGTCTATCAAAAAGTCCTAGAAACTTTATTTTTTAAATAGAACACCCCCATATTAACAAGTTTTTATATTCGCCCTTTTATTATAAAACTTTTTGTTAATATTGCCCTATACCTATCTCTATCGGTTTTTGAGATAAAAAATAATTTGTGTTAAATATGGTGCAAAACATGGCCCTAATTAAACTTAAGTAAATTAGTGCTCTCAATTCATGAAAAGTTTATGTTTTGGTGGTAGTTTAGACAGACACGATGTATTTAATTTACACCGGCAAATCGACTCCATATCATACAGGGCGTGCTAAAATTACTATTATTTCCGTTATTCTTAAAAGGAGTCAAAAGATTATTTTTTCAAATGAAACCCCTGTATATTACTCAATAAAATTAAAGATGAAGAAAAACGCTTTAAGATGACATATTAATTTTAAAAGTAACAATGGAAATATCCAGCTTATGACAGTTTGGTGGCTTTGAATTTTATGAAATTATTTATTTTACACGGACAGTGTGATTAAATCATTGCCAGAAGTTGCAAAAAATTTAACCAAATGTATCCTGAATTAAGACCAATGAACGAGAGGAAGTTTGTACGACTACAAAACAATTAAATTAACATGTGAAAGTGCAGAAAATAACATAATTAGGACAAAATTGTAAACAAAATAACAATTTTTTAAAATAAATGCTAAAAATGTCCATTACATTTTGAACATTTTAAAATGTGCTTTTGTACACGACTCGTGGTTGCTTTTTCAATTTGATGGGGATCCAGATCTTCAATATACCGTACTATTCGCCGTCGCAGTTCTTCTTTAGTAGGCACTGGAGTGTGGAGTGTACATTACACCCTTTCTTTTAAAACACCCAAAAAAAAGTCAAGCTGCGTGAAATCGGGTGATCTCGGTGGCCAATCCCATGGCCCCAAGCGCCTAAACCAACGATCGTCAAACATTTCGTAAAGTTCCCTGGAAACTTCCTGGGTACAATGAGCTGGCGATCCGTCCAGTTGAAACCACGAATTCCTATATTTCGCTAAAGACAAATTATCGAAAAATTTTTTGAGATATCTCTGAGCATTGAGGGTGTCATCATAAATAAAAAGCTAATTTTATTCTTCTTAAAAATACAGAAAACATTTAGTTCAAATTTTTCTTGAAAACCCATTTTTTTTATAACGTTTCATTTTGGAAGATTATTTTAAAGACTGTCAATAACTGTCTATAAGTTACTTATAAAAGTCACCAAAGTGTCATAAGCTTGATATTTTCATGGTTACTTAAAATTAAATACTTTAAAAAATAATTTTTCACAAAAAGCGGCTTATTAAGAAAACTTGATGATTTAGGTATAGGGACATGATATGTCATCTTAAAGCGTTCTTCTTCATTTTTAATTTTTTTGAGTAATATACAGGGAGTTTCATTTGAAAAAATGATCTTTGACCCCTTTTAAGAATAACGGAAATAATAGTAATTTTAGCACGCCCTGTATGATATGGAGTCGATTTCTCGGTGTAAATTAAATACATCGTGTCTGTCTAAACTACCACAAAAACATCAACTTTTCATGAATTGAGAGCACTAATTTACTTAAGTTTAATTAGGGCCATGTTTTGGACCATATTTAACACAAATTATTTTTTATCTCGAAAACCGATAGAGATAGGTATAGGGCAATAGTAACAAAAAAGTATTATAATAAAAGGGCGAATATAAAAACTTGTTAATATAAGGGGTGTTCCATTTAAAAAATAAAGTTTCTAGGATATTTTGATAAAAGCGGCAACGTCGCAATGCTGAAAATATTTTAAATCGATAGAACAGGGAAGAAAATGTAAGATGCCAAATTTTCAGAAAAATTCTATGTTCCGTTTTCCATAAACGTCTAACCTACCATCGACCGTGAATCACCCTGTATAGTATATACAATAATACATTTACATAACATTCTATTGCAAATGTATACTTATTTTTTGCTATAGAGATTGAACTCTTAACTCTATCTCCGAAATCAGCCACTTTTGAACTTGAGTAAGTAAGTGGTAAGTAAAAGGTAGCATTTTTCCGCAGCTTTTAGAGACACGTCGTATATATTTTACCTACTTGTTACAGCATAAGAAATTATATTAAATTATTTAAAAAAATATATATAATATATCGTTATACAATATTACATTTACATAATATTCTAGTGCAAATGTATACTTATTGTTTGCTATAGAGATTTAACTCTCAACTCTATCTCCGAAATCAGCCACTTTTGGACTGAGGTAAGTAAGTGGTAAGGTAAAAGGTAGCATTTTTTTGCACATTTTAGAGACACGTCGTATATCTTTTTCCTACTTGTTACAGCATAAGAAATTTAAAAAAATCATAATATATCGTTATACAATATTACATTTACATAATATTCTAGTGCAAATGTATACTTATTTTTTGCTATATAGCAATAATCTAAAATTTACAGTACATATAAATCACGCTATGGTGCGTGCAAGTAAAACTTTTTATATTTATGCCCAAATAGCTTATTATTTTGTAAGAACCGTAAAAGTAGTGCATACATTATTATCAGAGATGTTGAAAATAATCCGGCTTTGGTGTTAAATTCATAATCATTTAGGTTTTACATGGTATTTTATTGCTTACTACTTAAATGTGTGATTGATACTTATATCGGAGATTATAAAAATATATGTTCTTATAATTAGCAGGTAGCATATGGAAAATAAAGTCAAAACAAAAAGAGAAATACGACTACTTCCTTTGTAGCTTTATGTAGTTTTTTAAACCGTCCATTACTCATTTAATTTAATTTGTGTTATTTACTTACACACAAAAAAATGGTATAACAGGCGTAATCCATGAATAGTGTTTAGATATGCTAATTGTATCTAACAAGCCAAACATAATTCGTGGCAAACTATTAATTTTATTAACATAATCCAAAATATACACTATTTACTTTTTCAAAAATAAGCTACACATTTTTAATTTCTTGTATTGTAAAGGATGATCAAATTGAAGTCGGCACTATTGCTAAATTCTGTATTATTAAAGGTAAAAAGTCGGGTAAAATATTGAATTTGTAGTATTTTTTCCGCTGATTAACGTGCAGCTAACCGAAAAACAACTAAACATTGGATATACTCTGTAAGGCTTTCGCGGCCATCTTCTGCTAATGTAAAAACGCAATTCTCTTTAAGAAATAATACTTAAAATATTTATAATACCAAATGAAGTGGGCGTTTATTCTAAATCTGTTCCTTCTTGCTTTTTTGGAGCAAGGCACTGCTCACATTACCTGTTTATACTTTACACCAAAAAAAAAAGATGTCCTGTTGTCTTCTTGTCGGGGTGAAATAATACATTTGTTCCGACTTCCTGACCTTCCCGCAACTCGATTTACATATTGCTTGAAACTGTAACGTTAGGGTTGAATTGACCCCCACGCGCAAGAATCCTGAAATGTTTGGACGTATAGTGTTGTTTTCTGTGTTTTTTTTTTGTTATTAGCATAACGTATGTCCTAAAAGTTTTGGCACAAAACTCATTGTCTTTAATTTTAACAAAAACAAAATAATATCAAGTTATCTTTGAAAACAAAAGTTTATTTACTTTATTTACTGTCAGTTGAGATTTATTTGTTATAAGTTAGTTGGGCGGATACCCAAAGCTGAAATCTGTCGAATATTCAAGAATGAAAACATTATACGCAGAACCATTTATAGAACAATAGCGGAGTGCGAGCAGGGAATACCATGTCTGAATCTCCCAAAAAGTGGAAAACCACGTGCATTTACCGCACAGAGGTCAGAGAGATTGGTGAGAAGAGCAAAAAACCAGATTGGAATGTCAACGAGGAGACTGGCTAGGCAATACAGATCTTCTAAGAGTACGATATCGTTGGAATTGAGGAGGAATGGTCTTAAATATCGAAAGAGACGTAAGTGCCCCAAATACTCTCAAGCGCAGCATTAAAAAAAAACCGATAAATATTGTGTGCCAAAACTTTTAGGACATACGTTAAACCTAACGAGGTATTTGGAAGGTACCTAGATTTTTTCCAATTGTAAAAATCTCATAGTTATTACAAAACTGACAAAGCTGGGGGTCAATTTGACCCCGCGCGCCTACTTAAGGGTTAATTTAAAAAAATGTTGTTAATAATACCAAGTAGCATAAGGGAAAAAAACTGAACGGTTAAAAACTATGACCGCTAAGGTACTTGCAAGAAAATGTGCAATGCAGGTTGTTTATTAATTAATTCACAAACACGTAACGTTATGTCTCTTTATCACGACAGTAAAACATAACTTACCTACTACAAAATACTTCGTTACACTTTCTTGTTGCGTGTAAAACGCACCTAAAATAGCGCGGCGCTCACCAACGGCGTCTTGCGATTCCAACAACTAAAGGGAAGAAATAATTCAGAAGCTCGACTAAAAGAACTTCCTTTCGATGTTTGCAGGCTTAACGTGGTTACAAAGGTAAAAATGTTGTTTATGAGCTGAAATAATAACGCTATAATTTGTAGAATGGGTTGGTCGTTGGTCAGATTAAAAGAAAGTTTTTTTCAGCTGTTAATTACAATTTAGCGTTAAGACTTGATATGGGTAACACAATTTAAGTTTTAAATTATAATTTAAAAATACCTTTTTAAATACTTTTTTTAGATAAACAGCTTTTTTATTATTTTATTAGAGATTTACTGCGCACTTAGCTAGCGATGGCCATTGTACGCGGATCCTATTAATAATAGGATATACTTTATTGTATCAGTACTTTTTCCAAGTGAATACCGTGTGCAGAATGTAGCATTCGTTCTCAGCACTGACAAGTTTTTAATTTGGTAGGTTTCAGTACAGTACAGTACAGGTCCGTAGTTTTCTATTTATTATCTAGACGCTCTTCTTTCCTTAATTACGTAAACAGAGGCTTTATCTTCATTCCCGCACCACCTACAGATGTTATCGGTTACCAGACCCAATCTTCATAGGTGCTTTTTAGAATACCTACCAGTGTCCTAATATCAGGCCTGTAATAATTGTTAGCTAAATACGACCCATGCCCAGTAGTGTTATTTGTTGCCTCTTTGCCTTTGATGCCAGTATGTCTTGGTAACCATACAGAGTTAACCCTATTTTACTATAGTAACAAGTTGACAGCTGTCAAATTTTGATGTTTTTAACGTATATTCAGGAGAAAAGAGTTTTATTTTTTGATATTGTAAGTTTTAAAATGATTCTCGACTGCTATAAATATTAACAAAAAAGAAATATTCTCTTTTTGACACTTGCGAAAAACTTCTGTTTTTTATGTTATTTACCTGGACCCTCTTCACTGATTAGTTTCGCCTCCCTCGCAGGACCATACTAGAAAGCATTATTTAGAGCCGATTTTACTGTTAAAAAGCATTATTCACTGGCAATTTCACTGAATAATGCTTTTCAGTACGCACTTGAGGGTTAGATTATATCTAACCGTCGAACAATGAAGTTTTTATATAAGAGACTCTTGCTTTTCGTGTTATTTACCATGGACCCGGTACAGCCACATTGATTCGTTCTGTGAGCCAGGCCCAACAAGTCAGTAGAGAGGGTCTAGGGAAATGACATAAAAACAATTTTTAGTTTTTTCCTTTAACTGTTAAAGAAAAGAAATTATTTATGTACGTTATTTTTTAATACACAAAGTGACTAAAAAAAAGTTTTTTATGTGAAAATTTTAACTTTGGGATCAATGTGCAGGGTTTGCACAGCTCTGCCCAAACTTCAGCATGTTATTAAAATCGATGCATTTTTGATGTGAATAAAATGTTAATTATTTTTTAGGTAAAGTTTTGTTATTTAAAACATTGTAAACGACAGAAAAAAATTAAATTAAAAGAATAATGTATAGCTACTTAGCTTAAGAATGCTTTAACAAAAGCTAAAGTTTTCGATTTGAAAGAAAAATATCAGTAGCGTTACATGTCACTTTTTTATGGAAAAAAGTGACACAAAAACATCAATTAATTCCACATTTTTTTTAAATAACCCATTTTGGATTTATTAATTTTTTTCTGCACTTTTTACACACTTCCTCAATAAGTTTATATGTACCATGACATCCCCAAGACCATGCTATTAAGTATCAATAAAAAAAGTTTTCAAAATTACGCTTATACGTCCGATATACTTTCACGGCACTTTTGGGTGGTACTTTAATTGCTTAGCGGTCATATCCTAAAAAGTCCTGTGGCCTTTAGAATAGCATTCGCACTTAGGGCAAGAACCATTTTAAGAAAGACAAAGAACACGTTTTTGCTTTTTAATATCCTAAAAAGCAAAAAGGTTTTTTTTATTTGATTATTGGTTTGTACCTTTAAAAACATTTCTATACTAAATAAAAAACTACATTACCTTAGAAGTAGTGGTAGCCTTGATATAAGATATCTCATCCCACAGTCGTAACGATATCTCCATATTTGGTTGTTATCTTTTGTAGCCGTTTATATTACTATAAAAATCTTTAACATCAAGTTTCTTGTATATGCTACATACCAAAGCATACAAAGGGGAGATAACTTTTAAACAAAAAGATTTACAACTACGCAATGTCGATATCAAAATGGCAAGCAGCGAACTGCAATAAATTCCTAGCCATAGATGACTTTTCGATTTTATGATGGGCAAGTTCTTTTGCAAGGAAAAAGCCGGTCGAAGAGTCGAATAGAATTTTAAATTTGTAAAGAATTAGCTTTCCCACAGATAAATCGTAATCGATTCTAGAAAAACTTATGAATTATATTATTTTGCAAAGAGTCTTCTGCTTGGATTGATACCAACATTAAAAAATAAACTTTCCATTTCCAGACGTATTAAATTTTACCGTATGTTAAGTCGGGTAAAAAGAAGTAAGTGAGTAAGTGAAGTATCCAGCGAAACAGACACTTTAAACCAACCTATTAAATTGCTCCTACATTGTTCAATGCGCCGTTATGACAGCTGTCAATCGCTTGACTATTATTTTCAAGTGCACGGGTGTCAAAAAAGCACTGACTAAACGACCGCCGGCGGTTTTGCTCAATTAAAAAAAAGCTGCCGTATAGCATCATTATAATTTGCTTATAAAAACTAATGAAAACCGCCGAACAGTAGTTAAAGTTAACCTTACTTTAATAATTATTATTTTCATTCTTAATTATTATTTTTATTATTGATCAACAAACAAAAATGAAACTGGGAGACAGGTTTGACAGCTACGAAGATTTTGTCGAAGCTCTTCATAAGTTCAAACATATGTATGTACCATCTTTTAGGCAAAAAAGCTAGAATTAGTTTAGCGGCAACAAAAAAAACTAATCTTTTATAGAACTAAAACTAAAATATTACCAATTAAAGTATGTATGTATTGAGAGTGAAACAAATTTTAAAATTCCCAGGAAAAGAAAAAAAAGTTACAAAAAAAGTGATTAATAAACCCGGCTTATTTCTTTAAGCATATTAAGGTTAAAAAATTGTATTTAAGATCTCTCCTATAACTCAAGGGTTACGAGCGTTGACCCTGTATTTAAAAAAAAAACTGTTGCCAGTTGAAATTTCCAACTCTACAATTTTTTATGTGAGATTTTAAATGCCTTCATTTACATTTATAAGGCAGATATATTGTTCGCAAAATTTGGGATGCGATAAATTTGATCAATTTTACGAAAAAAATACAAATGGAAAATTTGCGTTTAAAAGTTTTGATTTTTATTCGTTTTCTGAGAGATTAAATTTAAACAAAATAATATTTGGCTTTTCTATAGAATAAAATTAAAAGGTTTATTCAATATTTTAAGAAAATTAAAACATTTATAGACCATGGAGAACTATTCTGTTTTTACACAATATAATAAGAGTTATGATTGCTTTAAATGAAATAAAATAATTAAATATTTAATATTAAAGTTACTTACGATACAAGGGCTTTAATCTATAAACAAAGGTTTATTAGCCCTCGGTTGAAATTATTTTAATCCAATAAAATAAAATCGTAACAAGACGCCAGACAGGAACTGGGCCAATGGTTGCGTCTCAAAAATGTGGTAAATAGTTTACCAAAATGTGGTTAACAGTTTACCTAAAAACTAACTGATTAACTTGTTAGAAAAACTGAAAATGTTTTTTTATAAAAAATTAAATATCTGATGGACATTTTAGAGTTTGACATTACTTTTGAAAAAATTACTGGTAAAAGATACACCTATTAGGTATCCTAACTAGGTAAAAAGAATAGTAAAAAATGTTTAGCAATATATTAAAGTATTTTATGCTTTATTTCTTTCCTGGGAGATTAAATTTAAACAAAATTATATTTGGCTTTTCTCCAGAATAAAATTAACTAAGTTAATTTAACATTTTAAGAAAATTAAAACATTTATATACCATGAAGAACTATTTTGTTCTTACACAATATAATAAAAGTTATGATTGCTTTAAAAAGAAATAAAATAATAACATATTTAATATTAAGTTACTTACGATACAAAAGGCTTCAATCTATAACAAAGGTTCATTATCTCTCGGTTGTTTATAGATTAAAGCCCTAGTATCGTAAGTAACTTAATATAAAATATTTTATTATTTTATTTCTTTTAAAGCAATCATACACTTTTATTATATTGTGTAAGAACAGAATAGTTACTTCATGGTATATAAAAGTTTACATTTTCTTTAAATGTTGAATAACCTGTTTAATTTTCTGAGGGAGGGTTGCTAACTTAAAAACTAACTTCTCGCAAATTTTAAATTATTATTTTCTTTACCAAAGTGTTCCTCTTACGACCAAAACGCAGTTTTTGATAAGCACCATTTTTCGTCCATATGTTTACTGCGTATTTTCTAGTAATGAATTTTGTATAAGTTTTTTATTCGAAATATATTATATTCATATATTTATAATATATTATATTTTAATTAAAAACCTTTTCATCAATAAATAATAAAACAAGGAGTAAAAATTGTGAGGAACTCTTAAAATTGTGTTTTATTAAAAATGCGTTTTGATTTGAAGCTCCTTATATATTTTTGTGGGTGTCATGTCTCAGTTTTTGATAAAATAATTTGAAAATTTTAGTTGTGCCCCTAATTTTGAATAAATTGGTCATATGGTGCAAAAATAATCACTTACCCCGATTGGTCATATACAGGGCGAGTGATATCTAAAATCATCAAAGATGACCAAGTGTAAATCACTAGTATTTTTACAAAAAGCAAAAAATATGTAAACTTAAATTTTATGTTAAATTTTAAATGTAAGCATTAAAGCAAAAATATGTTATCACTTTTTAACGTTATCTACGCACTAACACATAAATACTTGACACAACGGAACTAACCGGACGAGTATTTCAGTTTTACTTAAATTTGCAAAAAAAAACATTTGTTTCTAGTTTACGCCTAAACCCTAAATTTTAACATAAAATTTGTATTTTGACAACATTTACTTATATATTTTTTTCTATTTAAAAAATTAAATTACTTGACTTTTGGGCAGTTTTTATATTTTTAGTTATAACTCGCCTGGTGTAATGCCAATTGACATAAAATTTTGTATCATTTGTTAGTTTTGCACTACGCGACCAGTTTTCCAAAATGCCATGTATCCTTGTAAACACCTATCCTGGGACACACTGTATAAGACAAACCACGTATAGCAAATTATTATTACTAAAAATTTAATTATGAAGAAACCAACAGTTACGTAGTACTTGGCACTGCCACATTTAGAAAACCGTATAAGGCGAGTTTTTATGGTTGACATGCATCGTATTGGTATTGTGATGCCATAACTTTTCTTCCTGATTCATAATTCATCGAGTGTGCTGATGTCTTTTCTTGATTTGCTTGTTTTTTTTCGGTAGTGGCAGTTTGATGAAAATGGCGTCGTTATCATTATGGAAGCTTGAGAATTTTTGCTGAAGCCATATGTCGTATAATAGAACCAGTATTATAGATGTATTGACATTATGAAAAGTTTCAGTGAATTAATAAACTTTGTAATAGGAAACTAATAATCATAGTGGTAATTTTACTTTTTACTATAAAGCGTGAAAATGGTCATTTTTATCTGCTACTCTTTTTATCTTGTGTATGGCAATCCGGTCTTATTATTTATTTAAGATTGCTGACGTTAAGAGAACATTATTCTACTATGTAATAAATTTCATAAATATAAATACGAAAAATATTTTAATAAAAATTATATCTGTTAATGTGCCACATTTTTAAAATATTTTTATGACTAGCTTATTCCAATAATTATATCATACACATACGATATCTATCATTATAAGGATATAAAAAACTTTTAGTTTTAAGTCACTTAACACTTAATAGCCCATTTGTTAAGGTTTCTAAAACTACTACTTTGTTTAAATCTGATAGGCAATGATTCTTCACCAGAAGAATCACCAATCAATATGGGATCAAATAGTTATTTTTGTACCAAGGGCGTAAAAGTGCTTTACGCCAGAGGTGCAAACAATATTTTTTGTATGACTGAAATTAATATACAAGCATTCTTTGTAGTTAGGAAAAATTTTCCCAGCTTTTAATGTTTCAAGTTGTAATTAGTATACTTTTAACATATTTTTATTTAAATTAATTGTTGTTTTACCAAAAAATAAATGGGGCAACATTTAATTTTATAATTGTTTTATTAATTTATAAATGAGGCGTTTTTGATACTTTTTTCCTAGGGCGTAAAAGTTCAATTTTACGCCCTCATTTATAAATGCGGGCGTTGTTGATACTTTTTTGCTCTAGGGCGTAAAAGTGCTTGTTTACGCCCTAAAATGGGGGCGTAAAATTGTATTTTACGCCTGGTCGTACAAAAACGGTTTTTAAGTCGGGAACAACTCTAAGGAGCATCTTGACGAAAGCCAAACCTAAAACATCTAAACGGGAGAAAGAGAGTATCCACCTGGTACCATGTGAATATGAGGAGTCGTAAATTGGTGAAACAAAGCGCCCGTTAAATATTAAAAGGAAGCTTTCGTCAATTAAAAACAACGAAAATATTTTTAGTAAATCACGTGTGGAAATACCCACTATTAGGAAACCACCCTGTATATCTTACGGGAATTTTAATTATTGTTTTAAGCTTCTAAATAAGGCTAAAACTTTTATGAAGAATACTTTTTTTTCGAAATATTAAAAATAAAAAAACACTTTGTCTATCTATGGATATACTATATATTTCAATCGGGTTTTTACACATTTTTAATTTACACTATTTTATGATTAAATATACACTTAAGCCCACTAATCTTTAATTAAATTATTTAAACCTTTTTTCTTTACTTTTTTGATGTTAGGAAAACATTGTGACCTAATACGCAAATTCTCACCAGTGATAACTATTTTGAAAAACAAAACCACCTAACAACCATGACATTGCTGGGTTCAATATTTTTTTTTGTGGGTTCAACATGTTTTATAGGTCTCGTTATTCATTTGGGCCTATAAAAGTTATATGCTGTTCTTCTAGTAGAGTTGCTCACGATGCTAAGTGGGGATTAACTCAAGCGTCAAAAAGACCTATTGGCTTGCAAATCGATAGTGTAGTTGATAAAATGAAAAAAATGTTATATAATGTATACGTTTTGATCGGTGGGGAAAGCCGCTATAAATTTTTAAATAATATGTCAAAAAAGTATGGTTATTATTTCGGCGTCCTTTGATTGTATCGGAATATATATTTTTCGTTATACTTTAATTTTATTCCTTAAAATAAAAAAATGCCACGCTTGAAACCGTCAAATTGATTTTTTTCTAGCGCTCTGTTTTCTTTATGTCACTCTCAAATTGACTGATTGGTGAAATATACACTGCTTAGCATGTAATTATCTTACCCTATCTTAATCTGACGCGCTTGAAATGTTCTAAAGAATATATTTTTGTGTTTTATGATCGACCCTGTACACGGAGCTCATATTTGGTGGAGGTACTTAACCGGGTTCAAGGTATTCTGTGGTATATTAATCTGACGGGCTGTAGTAGATCCCAAAATCCCCTCTTGGGCTCCCCTACCATTAAAGTACCTAGGAAATTATACTTATAAATACAAATACCCAATTTACTGTAACAAAATAAAAGTACTTATATTTTGTTATAGCATATAGTGACTTAGGCACATTAATTTATTTTATAATGTGTCAAGGTAGCTGTAATCAATTAGTAATCAAACAGCCATATAGATAGTATTAATTGGAGCAGGTCTAAGAGGAATAACGTTCTATAGTTCTATGAATATGCAACGAAGCAAATGAACCGGATATTTATTTCTTACATTAAATTTAACTGATTGTAGAAGCAAATTTAATCTTGTAATGTACGAGAAATTGCATTAACCAAGCCATGAATTTGATTAAATTAGGATTTAAAAAATAATTATTTGTTATTTAAAAGATTTTTTATTATAAAATAGTATAAAAATAGTATTTTTTAAGCAATGAAATAGTTGTTTTAGTTAAATTTGATTCTTTAGACTTAAGATGAATACAAGGTCAGTTTTAAGCTGTATGCATAAACTTAAAGGCTAAACGAAAACAAAAGTAAGTAAAATAATTTTAGTTAGCGATATATTCAGTTATTTCAAATTAAAAAAACGGGAATTCTAAAGACAAATAATAATCAGAAAAATATTTTCTGTTTTAGAAATATCTAAGTACAGTTTTTACATAGTTTTGTAGAATTATTTGGCTAAAGTTTTTGTTAAAAAAACAATAGACAAGTAATGATGTTTATGTTTGACATTAGTCATAGTACAGTCTTTCTTTAGTTCTGTTTTTATTTTTACGCGATTAGGATTACAATTAAGGCTCATAGTGATTATACTATGCGATTTTTAAAACAAAGAATGGAATAATACTTTATTTTTAAAAGTACCTAATTATTATTTGTTTTGTCCCTAGAATTATACTTTTTCTTGTTTATTTTTAAATATTAAGTTATCTTTCTAACCAAAAATATTTTACTTACTTTTTTTTAATTTTTAGTGATTGTTTATTCTTAGAAATAATGTCCCCAGATTATAATTGTAGGTTAGAAATCACCTGTATACTGTTAATCTATTTGAGCAGAAAATTTACAGAAGTTTGAATTTCACATTTTAATAGTAAGAGGGGAATAAATGGACGTAAATGTACAATGGTTTATTATGATTTAATACAAAAATAAAAAGTTGTTTGCGAAAAAAATATTTTTTCACTTTATTTTATTTTTATTGTAAAATTAAAGTATATTACATTAAAATTAATTTTAAATTTAAACGTATTTTAATAAAATTTGTAAATCGTAGCTTATTACGTTATGTAATATCAAATAATTACGTTACAATGTATCAAAAAATAAATAAGTTTTAATGAAGTTTACATTTACAATAATTGCAATAACTAAAATGAAAGAAAACGCTTAACAATTTTTTTGTTAAATTTAACACTGGCTTTGAGAAAATCCAAAATAGTTATTCTTAATAAATATTATTGTGCTCCAAACAACTTTACTGTGTTTTGGCATAAAATATTTGCGACTTACAAATTTATAAACTAATAATAAAAATACTGTTTCTCGTAACAGTTATCTGTTGTTGCCTTATTTATTTTTATTACATTTCGTATAATTAATTAATTAATTTTTTTGCAACAATAGATTTGATTGGTTATTTTACTAAGTGTTCTAAAATTATTTAAATATATGTATATTTTTTCTTATATAGATCCGAAAGCAAGTTTAAATAAAATTTGTCTTGTGTACTGTCAGACACGTCAACAGCTAAGATTAATCTGTTATTTCGGTAAAACTAAAATCTTTCAACTTTTTGCCGTGACATATTTTGTTAACGAGTACACAAACTCAAAAATAACTTACATGATTTCCCTGGACTACATTATTTTCCTTTATTACTAAATATGCTTTATTCAAGATTTTTACTATTAAATATAAATGACACAATAATTAATATTTGTTAAAAAATTAATGGTTTTTAGTGTTCACACTAAATTCGTTACTTTATTACGATTATTGATAAGAGGTCTGAATAGATTTCTTGCACAAAAAAAAGCACGCAAATTATTTACTCATTGTTGGCATAGGTATTTAAATTTTTCAATTTAATAGTTGTAAGATAACTATTATTTCTAACAATATCTCAAGAAAACATTTTGCATTTTCAGGTAAGTGATTGTTAAATTACTTTCTTAGAGAAGAGACACATCATAAGTGCAGTTTAGCTACGACCATCAATGAAAAAATATTTTAGCATTGTTTTTTTATTTATTTTAATACATTATTATTATTATGTAAGATGTTTGGTACCTACCTCTTCTGGACCATTGGAAACATTAGTATTACATCTGACTCTGAAATCATGAAAATTATTAAATCGTCAAAGATTTTCTTAGCAAGTTCAGAACATTTTCCTAGGCTTACTTTAAGTATATCTGCGTTTTCAAAAGTTAAATGGTAACTTCTTATTTCCAATATTTTACCGTTCATTTTTAAAACATAACATGAACCTACGAATGTAATTAACTAATTTTATTTAATTAACAATACAAGTTCACAAAAACTTACATCTTGTTGTTGGAATTTATGGCAAATTATGTTAATTTTACCAATTGTTGCTTGTAGTAGAACATATAATTTATCATTTGTACGATATTTTCTCACTAAACATCTTCGAAGCTTCGAAGTAATATTTTGTCTTTGTTTTCGAAGCAATTATTGAAACCTAAGGATATTATAAGCGAATAGTTTTTGTATGTTAGAATTAATTTTTATGTATTATTTAGATTATAATTTAATGTATGTCTATAAGCAAACATTTGTTTTTATTATTGCAAGTATGGATTATTAGCTAATAGTGAGTTTAAATATTGTTTTGAGATTAAAATTTACCAAATAAAGGGTTTTCCAAAAGAATTGCTTTTCTTTTAAATGGAAATAAAACGAACAAAACAAATGTTATTATTGTAATTTGTATGTCAGGCAAATGGCCATCACATCTTCGTTGTATAGCGAGAGTTCGAAGATATCCAGTTTTCGATTACAGTCTCACATAAAGGCGGTTGAATTTCATTGATAGTCAATCTAATGTTGTTTTTCGAATCCTTAGTTATTAGGGGTTTATTGGCATATACCCTGGCTTTTAAATAACCACATAAAAAAGCTAAGGGGTGTTAAATCCCAACGTCTTAGTGGCCAACTGACTTTAGTATCACCTAAATTTGACGTAGTGCACGATAGGTTAGTCAGATAGAACACCCATTTTGATCAAAAACTTTAAACAATTTTTACTCATTCTGGATTGGTATTTTAATTTATGAAAATTTGGTAGAACTGACTGCACACATATGCAACATATGATAAAATTATCGAAAAGAATTTGTACCCAACACGCAGTAAAAGATATGACATTATTATTGAATGAACCTTTACCATTTAGTTATTGCTAATTAAATATGAAGTGGCCTTTTGTTTACATGACCTATCATCTGAATATTTTGATATTTGATTGCATTGACGACACCTTAAAAACGATTTTCTACTAAAATTTTATATATGTCGTACTCTTCTTAAAAGTAATAAGTCATTTCACTTGACTTGTCTGGTATTTGAAACCACGCCATTTATAGCATTTCTAGTGTCCTGTTGGTTATTGCCACCTACTTACCATTATATAAAGCTAAGGTGCTTTCCAATAAACAATTTGCCATCATATAACGGTCTTTAATTTAAAATACTACCTTTTTTGCTATTTTCCATTAACAATTAAAGACGCAATTCGTTAAGATTTTAAGTAAATATTATGCTGTTAATATGTCGTTTATTGAGATTAACGAAGGCTTATGCCTAGGTTTCGTAGGTGTCGGGTTATTAGACTTTCCATTCATCTTTTTCCTTAATATATTTTTGTTTTCTGTTTTATTAAAAAAGTGTTGAAACGTTTCACCCTTTCCTAATTAAAAAAATCTTCTCAAAATTAAACCTTAACAAACTACGGACCTTATTTTTGTATAGTGTAATGTCTAAAAAATTATGTAAAAAAATACATTAAACGGTTTTATTGTACTAATACCTACAAAATAATTCGGTAAGTCCAACCTACCAGATGGCACTAATCAGGGGCGTGTTTATGGGGGCAGGGGGGCGTCCACCCACCCAATTATTTTAGTTACTTGGGTAAATGTAGGTCCTGCTAAAAGATTAGTCCCAAAATATTTTAGCAAAAATAAATATATACCTTATTTGTTGTACTATAATCATCACTAATTGAATTATTATTAATTAATTATTATTATTAACAACAAAACCCATCATATAGTTTTTGATTCTGACAAAAGTGACAAAGTGGCAACATTGACTAGGAAGGTTTATTGTTTTGTCTAAAATTACTTCTTTATATCAATCTTTTTTATCATCTTATCGGGTAGAAAATCGGTATCGTTACAGAATGCAAGATCAGCCCTAGTTACTGTTACTTATAACGTGCTTGTAAAGAATTATTATACAGGGTCATCCAAATTAAGTGCCCGTTATTGGTAACTTCGTTATTATTTGAAATACGTTTAAATTAGCAAACTAGTAGCATTTTTCACGTTCTTTAAGACTGAAGATTAGAAAAAGAATTGACAATCGGGTTTCTGAGTTATACAGCAAAATAACCTTTTTTAAATGGAACATCCTGTATATTTTATCACCATTAGAAAGATCTTTTAAAATCCTTGAAAAAAGTCCACATGTGATATATCCAATTTTTCATGGTTTCGGAAATATAGCCATCCTCAGAAATTTTATAGTACACTGGCATTTTTTAAATAAAATACCCTGTATATTACATTACCAATAAATGAGATATTTAAAAGAGCTTTAGGAAAATACCACATTTGCTATGTCTCTCTCTTATAGTTTTGGAAATATGATGGCCATTCAAATCTAAAAGTTACGTTCAATTTTCATTATATCACAGCTTTAAGCTATAAGCAATAAGTTTTAGTGTCAGAAATAAAACGGGGAAAATATCCACCATCTTTCAGATTTAAATGGCTATATTTCCAAAACTAAAAAGATAGGCACATCACATGTGGTATTTTCTTAAAGCCCTTTAAAATACATTTATTTAAAAAAGGGGTATTTCGCTGTATATAACTCAGCAACCCGATTGTAAATTGTTTTTTCTAATGTTTAGTTTTAAAGAGCGTGAAAAAAGATACTAGATTGCTAATTTAAACTGTTTCATATTTTGAGTAATAACGAAGCTACAAATGAGAGACACGCTAGGCACGCCCCTGGCACTAATCTACTCATGAATATGGGTTATGATCAGACAAATAATAAAACCGTTGGACGTACCGTATCCAGAGTAAATGTTATGATAGAAATGTTAAGTGCCCAATGATTTTATTATTTTTCTGATCATTACGGCAGATTGATGCGATCTGATAGCTAGGATTCATTAAATTGATTTTTAGCTTTTAGTACAATAAAAAGTTTTTAGTTCTGTTGTAAGTTGATACTCCTCATTCTATTTAGTTTATTTAATAATCTACTATAACTAACCAGAATCATCAACGATTTTATATTGAAATAATTTGCCATTTTGTAGCAGCAGCCATCTTGGATTTTATTTTTTTATATATTGAGCTGTATTCTACCGACCAAGCCCTTTTATTTGTTACTCATAATAAGGTATTTTTGAAAAAAAATTAATGAGCTATTTTGTGGCGGCGGATATTTTAAATTTTATTTTTGTCATAGTAAGAATAAAATCTATTTTAATTTTGATGGTAACACGATCTATTTAAGTAATATCCTCAAATCTTATCATTAATTTATAACCACATATTAATGGACTCTAACGCCACTAGCAGTTACAATTAAATTTAGGGGCACTAAATCTAGGCAGAAGTTTATATACCACCGCAGCTTTGAATTGCCAGCATAAAAATGTTGCGTTACATAAACTCTACACGATTTCCGTTTAGAACATGGGCTTGAATATACCACACAGATCGAAAGATCATTCAACACAATATTTTGTGCTGTTAGGTCATGACCTATTGGATATCCCTAGTGCCCCTTTGCCCCCGGGGGCACTCGCCCTGACAGCTATCAGTCTCACGACTGCACGACTCTTCGGCCGGTCGCCGAGATGGTCGGCACTCATTACGTGCTTATGAAACGGCAGTTGTACCGCCGTTCGTGTTTGTTTAAGGCCCAGGCTACAATTATGGTGCGGATATATCGAAGGAAATGTTACAGGGTGAAACAAGCTTTTATAGACATATTCAAAATTTATTAAAAAATAGTTTTTGAATTAAATAGTAATTTTCTCCAATACCTACGTGATAAAATCAAAAAATAAAATTGTTGGGCAACGTACGTTTCCGATTATGACCGGAAATATTTTTCGGGCCCTTATGCTTTCAATATTAACTAATGATGTTTGTTGAAGTCAATGAAAAACGTAATCTAGTAATGAATTAGGTATACCAAGATTAAATATTTATGCGATGTTTATATTAAATAAAAAAATGTATGTTCCCTAAAACAAAAATTTAAGAATAATTGTTTGGATCGCAGAAAAAATAGTACTCTACATCCTGTACGAAAATCATATTTTTAGATCCATGATGGTTGCTAGACTGGAATAAAACTCCAGTCCGAAACTATGTCGCTTTTGTGAATAAAAATTACTTATGTAAAATGTAGAAAAAGCGATATATTCTTGGACGATAATGAAATTTGCTGCCATCAAGAGTCCGGAAATATGCTTTTTCTTACAGTTGCACTGTTTTTTTTCGATCCAAATATTCATTAATTTTTTTGGCAGCAAAAATCTTAATTTTTTTATTGTGTTATACATAAACTTTATATTTATATAGTTTATTTTGATATTATGCGTTACTATTGTATTACATTGTAATGTATCGTTGATTGACCTTGACTTAAGCAATAATAAATTTTGGAAATATTTAGACTTCTTTTAGATCAAAGAAAAAAATGTTTTTGGTCATGGCCAGAAAAGTACATTGTCTAGCAATGCCTTTTACCTACATAATTAATGCAATTTTGAAGTAAAACCCTTTTAAATTTTTAACTTTTCATTTAATTTTTCCTTTTTTACAGTTTCTGTGAAAAATAAAAATAATGCTTTGCGAAAAGAAATGCTTATAAAATTTAGACGTTATACTGTACATGGTTTACTTCTTAGTCTAATTAAATAAAAATAATTTTTAGGATTTTGTAGGAATTTAAACCTGGTCTTTGGTAAAACTTATCCTAAATTTATACAATTTACCATTTTTAAATATTTTAACCTGAATGATTTAGTAAAATATAATTAGGGTTTTTAAAATATACTGCAAGTGTGCTAAAAAAACCTATTTTCTTAAAATTTGTTATAGTTATCAAAAGACAAAAATAATTTTACATTTTAAACAAATGTAATTTAGTTTAATTAAGCTATTTAAGTAAATGTACTTTTAATTCCATAAATTTTATCTTTTTTTTATAATTCTTTATTATCCGTTATTTTGTCTAAGTTTATTTAAATGAACATTGGAAATATCAAAACCTATATTAAGGTTATCGTATGAGCAAAAATTTAAATCAGAAAATAACAGTTTTTTCCTTAAAAATAAATTTCCATGTGTTGCAAACTCTTTGCAATTTGCAAGTATATTTAATAACTACAAATATCAGTATTTTACAAACTTAATATACTACATAAAAATAAGCTTTTTTTCAAAACTAAAAATATTTTAGGCGGGTATGACATTGGGGTATAAGCTACAACCTGGTCCTTTCTAAAGTTAGCTTGCAAATATTCGTCCCTACATTTATTCCAATTTAATTAAATCTCTTTGATATTTGCCAACCAGATATAAAAATAACGTGAATAAATTTATTTGAAGAAGAGTCACCTTACGTCAAAATTCCGAAACTGATTCGCAATTTCGTGATCACCACCAGTCCTGAACTTCAACATTTTCACATATTAGATCGAACAAATTAACTGAAAATCACAATCCCTATTAAAAAAGTATCTTAGAAGTAGATCATAAAAATTGGTGGTTTATATTTCCGATACCACCAAAATTATAAACTTCCTCTGCTAAAATACATATCAAGATGGTTATGGAGGCTTCTAGGTCAGTTTTGTTGAAACTCCGTCATATTTCAACAAAGACAAAGAAGCGCTTTACAAAATAGGTTTTTTTTTAAACAATGAAAGGGTGAAATAGTGGAACTGGAGATATAAGTGTGGAGAAATTTGTCTTGCAGCCATCTCTTCATATTAAAGTCTGGGTGTTTTTTTATTTAAAAAATAAGCAGCGAATTCCAATTTGATTATGAAAAAAATAACATAAAGAACTAAATATTTATTTAAGAAAATTACCAGGTAAACCCATAGATAACATACATTTAGATCCGCAGTGGCAAGAAGCATTTTTCGGATTTTTACGACCTCGCGCAGTAAACAAATGGATGGGTGGACGAACATGCGCACTTAAAAGCCGTGGCAAAATACAAACACCGGCATCCCGTACCCTCCGTCCGCGGTCTGACCGTGACGCTCATTAGGTACTGTACTTAAATCGGAAAACCAGGACGCCGTCGACAAATTCTTTTTGATAATGCGGATAGTTTGTTTGGCGCCAGGTGCGTTTACCCTCAAATTGCTTGCGCATAAACCGGTTTTTTCGCCCATGAAATGTAACTTTTGTTTCGCGCAGGTTATAACATTGGCAATCCATCGAGTTCAGTGGGTAAACCCAGCAATTTAAAGAGTTACGATCGAAAACTCAAAAAAAGTTTATTTTACACTTATACCCATTACTCCGAACTAATATACATGGTGTCTACGTAAGTTGCCAAACCTCGTAGATGACTACTACAATTTGATATATCACTATTGTTTTTTAAGTGTTAAGCATTGCATAGGTTTAAAATAAAATAATAATAATAACTTCTTCGTTAAATTAAAAATGAAAAAAGCTTTCTTTATGATGCCAACTTAAGTTAAGAAACTGTATGTATTACAAGATCATGTAGGCTACAGGAAATATAATTAAACTTTTTTTTACATGTGGAATTTAAAACTATTATAGAGCAATTAAATGACTTGAAACCTAAGCAAAAAGTACAATTAAAGATTTTTGTCCGCCATCAAATAGGTTCCGCACAATAATACATGTAATAAAAAGCCCATCGTACTTTTTTCTAGAAATTAGGTATTTAACAGCATTAACTTCCTCAGTAATTAAGCGCCATTTATCGAGCCATATATTACACGTGTAAAGAAAATTTCATACATTTCTTGGGGTATTTTATACCATATATGTCTTAAGAGTTTTTTTGCTTGACGCCTTTCTGTTCTAAATAAACAATAGTCTGGCGTCAATAATTAAACGCTATGTTACGCACGTGACTCGGTGGTTGTTAATTTTTATGACCTGGAAAGCTATTAGGCTTAAGTAAGTGAAGATAATTGATATTTGTTTTAAGAAATGAGAAGGTACTTGAATACTGGCATCAATATATAAAATGATATATAGAGAACGGTACACGTTGTTCTGAAAGTCATATACAGGTTTAGTGACAATAGAGCAACGCCTATATTCGGTATTTTGTAAGAAAAGCGTTATCAGTAAAAAAACACTATTAAGTTATTAAAAAAGAAAAATAATACAAGAAATGTTCTTAAAATGTTCTATAATCTACGCCACGATGGCCCTAAAAAATGTTCTACAACAAAGCTCATATTTTGCTGAATGACTCTCCTATACCTACCATACATGAGATGGAGCTTCACTAAGCCGAGCGATGGTAGGTATGACATCACTTAGTTAAAACAGGTGCCTACTTAAATTTGACCACGTTCGGCAGTATTTTAGCAAAGCTGCCGTTTGGACACATTAGAAAATATATTTAATGCGACCAAGAAAAATATTGACAGACGATTTAGCTGGTTATAATTTCGTTGAAAACTTTTTGAAAATGAAAAAAAAATGTCTGCCACGAAATTACAAGCAGCTAAATCGTCTGCCAATATTTTTTGGTCGTTACTTTTTAATGTGTTTAAAAGGAAGCTTTGGTAAAACATTGTCGAACTTGATCAAATTTATATACCTGTCTTACTTGAGTTGCGTCACAGCAACCTAGGAGAGTCACTGAGCAAAAGAATTATAGGTTTGGTAAAATATCTACTGACAATCTGCCATCCACTGGCTCTTAAAATATATTATTTTAATTCCTTCTGTGATTCTATTGCAGCCGACATACAAAAGAGACACATTTTTGGCGTTAGATAAATTTTGTCTAATTAAGATAAAATTTTAGGAGATTTTTGACAAGATTTCAAAATGTAAAGAAAGTTTTTGTTTTTGTGACGTTTGCAACTTTTTCTAAACTTTGATATTACCATGTAACAAAATAAACGTCACCACTAGAAAAATTACTGTTTTTGTAGAAATAGCAACAATGGCCAAAAAAAAATAAAATAAAAATGTTTTTTATCAAAAAAAAAAAATCATGTAAAAATAATAATATGCAATCTTTGAGATCAGTCCTTATTCAATTTATAAGAATAATAAATAAATATTTAATTATTATTTAAATAGTTACATTTTCTTAATCTTTAATTTTTTAGTTGTCACTTTTCTTCCGACACGAATATATGTTTTTTAAACGCCTAACATTAAATTTACAAAGGTGGTTATCGAAAAGTTTTAGGCATGCGTAATTATATATATATATATATATATATATATATATATATGTATATATATATATATATATGTTTATATATATATATATATATATTTGCATGATTGTCAAATTTTTGGCTTTGTGCTACACATAAATCTGTCATTTTGAAAAATAAATTACAATTTTTTTTTCTTGCAATAAATTGAGAATGCCAAATTTAGTAAGATCCTAAACTTTAAAATTTGTGTTTATATGGTTACAACGCAAAACAGAGGGATTATCAACAGGGTCCTAATTCTCGAGCATAAGAGAACGGCTCGATCACATCGTCAAAATGATCGTTCACTTCCCGGGCTGTTTTCCTTACAGTCGCGTGATAGGAGCAGTCGTTTGCATTCAAGAATACCTATTTAAGCGTTTCGAGAGAACTCCGCCCAACTTTTCTCATGAGAACGCTGTTCCCCAGCTTTCAAGAATAAGGACCCAGAGGTCCGATTTTTTACAGTAAGAGAATAGAAAGCGTTCCAAGATAATTTTTTATCCCTTTTCAAATTGCCTACTGCTTAATGTATTAGAAAGAGGCAAACGGAAGAAAAATTTTACACCTTTTCCATCAGAACTTTCTACTCCCCAAGTCGAAAATCGGGCCCCTGTACCGATATTACCGTTCAGTTTTGTATGCCCAAAATGAAACGAAAATAATTTTAAAACATTTCTTTAATTAGTATTTTAATATAACTAAAATATATTTACTTTATCATAAGCGGTTCTTATATTTAAAAAAAATTATAAATAAAAAATTATTTATTTTAAATTAGAAGTGTTAAACCCCAAGATTTATACAATTATAAAAATAACAACACAATTTAAATAACACTAATAATAAAAATTCTGCGTCTAAGGTTGCACCTATTCTCAAATAAAAAAAAAAATAGTAATAGCTTGTTAATTTTTAACAACACCTATAAATAACTTGAGTGACGTATCTTTACGAATGGATAACCTAAAAATTCCATTTACAAAAGCAATCTAAAACGTAATCTTGTAGGAATATTTCTAAAAATATCGTAAAATTTTTTATAGGTTTTATTAATTATTATTAATTATTAATTTATTATGGACAAATTTGCCTTTTATGTTATTTTTAACTTTATTTAAAACTAGAAATAAAAAATAAGAAAAACATTAACATTTGACAAGTCCTTTGGTTATTTTCTTTAGGTTCAGTATTAGGTTTGTTTATACTATATTCTAATAAATAGCTATAAAAATTGGGCGACATAGCAACATTAAAATTACAATTTAGCTCCCTATTTGGAATAACTTTGAACCATTTTACTGGATTATGATTATGACATCAAAGTCAAATTTTGTTAATGTTTGTTAATATCGCATTTAATAAATAGTTTGTATAATTAATTGCATAAATGCAATAGATTTTATAGAATATAACTGGTGTTAAGTATTTTAGTAGTTGTTTCCATGTATTTTGTTAAAAAAAATGCAATAAAAGAATATGTACAAAATCAATTTTGTTGTATCTGCAGTTCAAGTCGAAATAACCAAGAACTAACGTTTGGTGTCTTTGTATAAAATAACTAAAAAGGCTCACTGTTATCCATTCTTTGTGTTATTTAGGTTGTTAGACAATAATGTCTATTATGATTTTAATTTTTTTATGCTTTTTTTTTCAAAACTGCTTGTTTCTAGCCGATACACAAAGCAAAAATCTAGTGTTTTTAAACGGTTTTACGTAAGTTGACCAATTTATTTATTTGTTTATTTGTCATTTATTTGGGTAAAATTTAGTGATTTGAATTTGTTTCTCTCCCTGACGACATATCGATTTAAAATTTGGTATGCACTCTTAATCTTGATGACAACCCAACAATATAATACATTCCTTATGATTGTTAATCCAGGTTGGCCGCAGATACAAAATTGTATATACACATTACATATTCCTCACAACAATATTAATAAGGGCATCAAATAAAAGGGCTTGATAGGTAGAAATTCAAGATAGAGGTATACCTATTTCCTACCACTTATACAATATTGGTTTTAAATTAAAGTGCTTGACTAGAAGAATAAAGCTTACTAAAAAAAAATACAAGGTGGCCACCGACACAAAATGGCGGATCACATATTTTCCACAACTATCTCATCAATATGGGTATCTAATGAAAAGGCTTGATTGGTATAAAGACCTCATTCTTAAATAAATAAGCTCAATAGAATGAAAAGTAATAACTAACAACAAAACTAAATAAAAGCTAAAAAATAATTTGGTAAGTCTTAGCTACCAGATCGAACCAATCATCTTATCAATCTGAAAACAAATAATAAAATCGTTGGTTAGTCCTGGTTAGTTATAGTGAGGCATTAAATGAACTCAATAGAATAAAAAGTACCAAGAACAACAAAACTTAAAACTTGAAAATAAATTATATTAAAAAATGTTATACTCTTTTACTATGCTAAAAGCTAAAAAATTATTCGACAAGTCTTATCTATCCGATCGCACCAATCTTTTCATCACATCTAGGGTATTGATCGGACAAATATTAAAATCGTTGGACACGTGATATTTCTATCATAATTATACGCCACGCCCAAGGATTTTATTATTTGTTTGATCAATTCCTCAGATTGATGAGAAGATTGGAGCAATAGGGTAGGACTTACGGAATTATTTTTTAGTCTTTAATACAGTAAAACCGTTTAACGCTTTTTTTTATATATAAATAATTAACCTGAAATAATTTGTGCCACTTTGGAATCTAGATATCCATTTTTATTAGCTGCTTGACTGTGTTGCCGTTGTGTTTCTTGATTTAAATAGCTTACCCTAGTTTTGTTTAAAAAGCGACACTTCGATCACAAAATTACATGCTTTGGCGTACAAGGTCAGATATCATGGTTACGTTTCCCAATGCAATATACTTTTTGGTTAAGTTGTCAATCCTAAACAAAAATAAACACATTTTAATTCTATAATCCAAAATAATAAATAAATTATCTCACAATAAATTATATTTCCATGTCTGACTACTAATGAGCCAGTGAACTCGACCAATGAGTTCGTAAAACTGTCACCTGTCATATTTTGTAACTGCTGTTAAATGTTTTGTACTCGAGGTGTTTGGCACAGATTTCTATTTGCATAAATTTGTCCAACAGGCGCAACGTCGAAATATTAATACTCAGATAAAATGTCCAGATAAATAAATCCACTTTTTTTAAGTTGCGGCTTATGAAAGACGTATTCAAATGAGTTAAAGGTTTTAGTCAATGGGGATTAAGGTTTTGGATTTGTTTTAAAGTTTTAGCATTGACAACCCAAAAATATATTCTAATAATTTTAAAAACCGTTTTTATTTTATAGAAAGCACAAAAAAATTACATTAATGCGTCTTTTTAATAAAATTGCTTCTTTAGTTAGTACACATTAAATTTTCATAAAACAATAAAGCAAAATACAAACGCTTTAAGTATGTAGGGTAGATACAAGAAGACCTGTCCATTGAGCAACGCCGTCTATATTTCTTAATTTCTTTACGCAACCTTTAATTGGTCTGATATCTATCACTAGGGATAAACATTAAAGCTCTAATGCCCAGCTTGGCTAATTTGCACTCCACAAAACCGCTGTAGTCCTCAGAAACCTTTTTGGATGAAGGTTATTGTAACTTTTCTTTTGTAAAAATTTAAACGTAAATAGGATATGTTGGTATGTATTAATTGACATCATTAATATATCAAAATGTAGGTGATTGATTTTATTTTGTTCTGCAATATAAAAATAATAGGTTATATAAGTTTTCAAAGAAACTTGCAATTTAAGATAAAAAATTGCATTATCGGGCAAGACCGTCCAGAGAAATTTTCTCTGGCCAAGGTGACACCAAACCACATAATAATATATGTGCGATTTAGCGGTGTAGATTTTTATTTTAATTATATAAATAACGTACCTATCAAGTATTTTTTTATGTTAACTTAAGTCAATGCCCTATTTAAAATAATGTTAATGTCTAGGAATTATATTAAATATTAGATAACAAGTTATATGACTTAATTAATTAAAAATTTTATTTTATAGTAAAAAATATCTTAATGGGTGGGCGGCCTCGTCCACCCTAGGTAGGCGGTTTTATATAATTTATAGGACATCATGCAGTAAATAAGCTTCTTTTAAAACGTATTTTTTTTTGTAAATAATATATGCAATAAAAAGAACATTTAATAACAATTAAAAAATATGTTTTATACCTTTTAACAAATTTTAAAATAGTTTTGGTTTGTTGTACCCAAATTTTATTGCCATATTATAAAGCTATACCAGCGAAACAACAACCTGTTCTTGTGTGGAAACTTCTTGTTTAGGAACCTAGTAAAATTTTACCTCTTTCTATGCTTCTTTGGTCACCTCAACTAAAAGGCATAATAACGCAGTGACCGCCAAAGACTTCGACACATATGGAAAATATTTTTATTTCTAAAAATTATTTAATTATTATTATTATTTTCTTTGAATCACCTTTGCTTATCGAGTAACCTTAAATTTAATAATGACATCTAGTTTATGGGCGTCAGTTGAAGAAGATAATTATTAAAATATTCCAATTTTTTCTTTATAAATATGCTTTTCTAACTATAAATTTACAACCTGATATGATTTACCATGATTATTATATTTTCTTTCATATTTAAACCAAGAAAATTAAAAAATAATATTTTGCCAGTAGATACACCTGCGTGTACACTAGTTTTTTTACCTCCTACATATGTTACAAATATACTTGCTTTTAAGTGTGCAATATCATTTGTAATCAGTTAAGAGCTTTAATTATTTGGTGTGTGACTCGAATCAATCTTAATTCAAATATAAAAGAGAACTGCTTTACAGAACTGTCAATGTTAAATGTCTTATATATCATTTATTAAAAATGGTCTTTTCTGCCATGGCTTTCCATATTTTGATTGTAATATATTAATATAGCTCTTAAAAAACAGGTGTACACACGTAGAGTACTTGCCATATCTCATTTTCTTCTAATTTTCTCGTTTTAAATGTGAAATAAAATACAAAAGTCATTATAAATCAAACTAGTTTATAACTTAGAAATCCATTATGTTAGTATTATTATTTTAATTTTAGGAAAAGAATTAAAATTTGTAAATTACCCAATTCTTTTGTTTTTTCAAATTTGAAAAAAGAATGTTTTTCTAATGTGCAAAATTTTAATTCTTTAAAGTTATGCACATTGACATAAAATTAAATTTTAGAACACCTTTTTTAAAATAACTTTTTTGAATATCAAGCCAACTAACCTTACGCTTTGATATCTTAATTAAATTTTATTAATTATCTTTCCAGTCGATGCCCATATAAGCAGAGGTGATTGCCAAAGAAGTAGGTAAAATTTTAATTTTCGCGGGCTGTTGACGTATTTAACTATTAATTAGAATAGTTTTTTTACCATTGTAAAATTTGGCTAAAGGCCTATTGCAGAGAAATCACAAATACATATGGTTTAACTTTCCCAGTTACCACTTTATCGATAGACGACTGATGTAGCCAACTTTAGGGGTACCTACCAAAGAAGAACAATTAATTATAAATATTTGCCGAGGTAACCAAACAGGAATAAAAAGTGTCAACCGAGCAAAATTTTACTAGGTTCCCAAACAAGAAGTTCTCAAAATAGAAAACACCCAAACAATAAAGTACATGCATTTGTTATAAAACATTTGATTCAAATATTAGCTAAGATTTTATTTTTTTGCCGTTGTAATCGGACCTGAAAGTAATAAATATCGTAACCCAAAACATAAAATCATAAATAGCCAATAATGTTGAATCTGGAATAATAATAATTAAAAACTTTTTATTTTTAACAGCAACAAATATTTTTATTTGCCACAATACCAGCCTTTAACTTTTCCAAATTTTAATACTATACCTTACTTTATGTTCTATAGACGGTTTATTATAATTCTTATCCTAATTTATTTATTTTCTAAATATTTCAATTACAAATTTCGATTAATACGGTGAATAAAAGCAAACGCCAACCATTCACGAAATATACATTCGGACAAATAAAAATAATTAAAATATATATTTTATTACTTTACTATATTTCCGTCTATATTCTTGGCTTTGTAGATTTGTCGGTGGTCAAGTTTTAAAGAATGTTTCAACAGGTGCCCAAAGCGTTGCCTTCGGACGGCTATAACTTTCACAGAAACTGTCTTGTTTAAAGTATACAGGGTGAGATTGCTCATATTTGATTTTCCAGTTAAACAGTCATTGACATAATAATTTAATATTTTAACGATATTGCTATTAAAGATTTATTGTTTTAAGTTTTATTTACCAACAAAAACAGATGCAGTGAGTGACAGACCGCGAAAAGCATCTTTTAATTACAACATATTTTATTATTTTTAGACATACGCATGGGCGTATATAAGGAGGGGGTTTGTGGGTTTGAATCCCCTCCAGCCCTCAGCATGACAAAGAAGGAACATTTGTGGGGAAAAGTCCTTTCTTTGTTTATTTAATATTGTGGACGGTTATGCAGACCCCTCCCTAGCAGCCAAATTAAATAATTAATTATGGTATTAACTTAAAAATATGGTGTGATGACATGATGTCTTATACACGTCTGAACATTTATTTGATTAGGTACTCTATATGAATTTGGTGTCTTCCATTTTACTCTATAGTCTATAATCTGAATAGAAAGCGACCTGGCTCTATCTGTCTAGCGAATAAAACTCAGGCTATAAAGGCAATTTTATTTTATTTTATTTTTTTTACTTTTACATGACAGTACTAATATATCACTATTTTTTTTCACCAACTTTATAAATAAATTCATGGGAAATTGTTTTAATTACCAATATTGAATAATTATAATAAATAATTTAAGTATAAATATACCGGAGGATACCTTGTACCCGGTTAAGTACTTCCACCAAATATGCGCCCGTATACAGGGCCGATCGAAAAAACGAAAATATATCCATCAAAAATTTTCGACCACGTCAGATTAAGAGAGGTTAAGTTAATTACATGCTAAACAGTGTATATTCCACTAATCTAATAATTGGAGAGTGACATAAAGAAACGGAGGGCTACAAATTAGTAACAAAATATTAATTTATGTAAC
The DNA here is from genome assembly GCA_014170235.1 of Listronotus bonariensis. Classification (NCBI taxonomy): domain Eukaryota; kingdom Metazoa; phylum Arthropoda; class Insecta; order Coleoptera; family Curculionidae; genus Listronotus; species Listronotus bonariensis. Next base: position 10,213 of record JACEGR010001574.1, on the reverse strand, counting down.
AAGTGCATAAAGTGATACTTTTTTACAAATGGGAAGTTTGACAGCACGAGCCGTTAGGCGAGTGCGGCAATCCCATGAGTAAAAATAGACACTTTATGCATGTGTTACATACTATATTTTTTCTACGACCGTATAAAAATGTCCCATATAACAGTTTATACTTTTTGTAGAAATAATACCAAAACACTATAAATTCCTTTTTAATTTCTTAGCCATTAAAATTTATTATTACCATTAATTTTAAATAATTTTTATAAAATTTATTTGCAAACTGCCCACTGTTTAAAATTAGTGACACATAAACTAAAAGAAATAAAAACAAAATCAAAGGTAACTTGACCATTTGGTTCAGTTAATATCGCGTTTACTGTAACATTGTATAAATTGATATTTAAGTTTATTTTAGTAGGCTTTGAAACAAAACACTAATTCAAAGGGTAAAAAAGCTTCAAGGTGTTAAAAAAGTTCCTTTTTAACCTTTTATAAAGTGTACTGGAATAGAGTACTTTATCTTCATGTTAATAATTAAAAAATTTTTAAACGGTCTTGAAAAAACGTCATTTTGACATGCTCGAGCGTGGTTATTAGGTTTTTTTTTGAAAGAAAGTAATTTAAGGGTAACAAAAAATATATAATACCATACGTTCCGAACGATTTTTACAAGCCGAAATATTAACAGTATTTTTGACATATTTAAAAATCTATAGCCGCTTTTCCCACCGACAAAAAGGTATACATTATAACATTTTTTTCTTCTAATCATCTAAGCTCTGCAACCCAATAAGTATCTATGACTCTCGAGTAAATTCCCATTTAGCATCGTGGGCCTCTACTATTATAGTAGTTTTAAATATTAAGACTATTTTATTAAAATAATGGTTGACACTCTCTGTATAATGTATAGAGAGTTCGACATAAGAAATATGTACTCACGCCATGAAGTCGGCTTCTTTATAATGTCAATAAATAAGATAAAAAATGAGAGCGAAATGTCGCACGGCATGAGGCAATGTTCCTCGCTAGTTATTAACCGATAAAAAATGTTTCGTAACGGACAATTTTTAATGAAATATGCATAATATTAATACAACATTAATAATCGCTCCCTATTTTTTACACGTTTTTATTATTAGTTTTTGTGTTTAGTATTATACACAGTTAAAACACTTTTTTGTATTTAACGAAAAAAAACGTGTTTTATTTATGAATATTATAACATTTTTATATAAAACAGCACAAAAGGGTTTAAGATCCAGTGACGTGACTAGGCGAATATACTCGTGGGCAAACTTGTATTAGCAATGCTTATTTTGTTTCTGATCTTGGAAGATGAATTATTTTTTCAAAAAGTGGCTAAAAGACTAAAAAGTTGCATTTGTAGTTGTTGAACCGAAAAAGAAAAACTGAAAACTTTATTTAAAGTCAGTGACGTACTTTTATCTCAGTAATATTGGCTGTGGCCACTAAAACGCCACTAGACCCAATTATCCAAATAGTCCAAATCCATGTAGAGCTTTATAAGCGCCTTATTACACTAAATAAGTTTACACAATTTCATCTAAATCAGTTTAAGGGTTTTTAAGATATTTATAAAATACCAACTGTTTTTTAACTTTCCCGCCCTGTATCTCAGTAAGGAAGCAAGTCCGGACATGTGACAGACATAAGAAATCATCCCCTTAAGTTTTGTAGATAGGGAAACACCCCGACAACTCAAAAAACCGACTTCAATAATAATCCAACAGTAAAAAGTAAAAAAAAATAAAATTACAAAAGAAGTCTGGTAATATCATATTAGGGTATTAAAGAATAAAAGGCTGTTGTTAATTTACTTATTAACAATGACTAGTTTAACAAATATGTTATTACCCGATTTCTTGTTTTTATTTTTTTTATAACTTTTACATTTTAGTGAGGTTTATTATTGTTTTAAAGTCGGACAGAAAAAATGTTTCTAGTACCTTTGTCTCTCGCGATCCTGACTTGGTTTGGACCACAGCGAAAGTACACTCTTTCAATTAAAAATTGATTTTTAACATCGCATCGGTCCACAAACGCCGGAGTTATCGCGTAACATAAAAAAAACATACAGCAGAACCTCCTCGCTTTTAAAGTCAGTTAAAAAAGTCTTCACGTCAAAAAAGAGAAAAAAGTGTATCATTTGTATTTAACTACTGTTTAACTTGTAGAAAGATGTAAAACGACAGTTTCTAATGAGGTTGCGCTATACTGGTATTATATTTAGAACCTTAAAGTACGAGGCCCCTTGACCGCGGCGCTCTTTATTCGCTAGGCCGTGGGCGACCGTCCACACCGCCTACGCCTACATACGCTACTGCTAAGAACTAAGATTTATAAGTGCCGAGTTTCACCTATTTTATCCCAGGTTTGTCATGATATGGATTGATAAATACTAGTATAATCTCTTTATACATACCAAATTTTATATTTACCATCTTAAAAGGTACAAAAGTTAAAGGGGAAACCACCGGTGAGAAACACCCGGTACACCATGAATTTTTTTGCATAGATGTTTATTAAGGAATTTTTGTTGTTACCTTTCCAGAATAAAAGCATTATTATAGTATTCAAATTAAACAATTAAATAAAATTAACAGTTTATTTTTAATTAAACCGTCTAGAAAAAAATAAATAAACTTATTAAAAAGTTAAAAATCATAAATAAAAAAAATAAAAAATAAAGTCGGGTAATCACTTATGGTATTAAAGTAAAATCATATTTTTCTTATTTGATTATTAACAGTTAGTAGCGCATATATGTTATTATTCGCCTTCATCTTTTTTATAAAAAACTTTAACGTTTTTTCTTTTTTGAAGTCGTTTTAATTAAAGAAAAAAATGTCTACTGATTGCTTTTTAGTTTATTTTTGCTTTGTAATTTATTATTATTACTATTAGATCGGTTATCATCCACTAGAACACTACTACCAGTACTTCCTTTAAAAACTACATTAAAAAGCACACAACACTAATCAGGACTAACCATGGCCCCCAATGTCAATCAATCAAATTAAACGTCCCTGTTCTTTTTACTATAGTCTTTTTTGCCTAGACCCTTATAGAAGTATTTGAGTACACAAAGTTAAAAAGACTTCATTAAAAAATAAAAAAGAATCTTCTTAAAAAGAGTTACATAGTTTAACCAACAATTACGGAGAAGCTGCAAAATGTACTTTTTGTATTGTTGTTGTGTGTATTGCTATTAAACTATGTGTACTGAGACATTTTTATTAGTGTGTAGGCGAGAATTTTCTTTAAACAGTTAAACTTTTATTTTTCATTTTGACAAAAGATATAGTGAGATTCATACAAGTATTTATGCAAAAGTCATTATATTATATCCCCTGAAATTTGAACACACTATAATAACTAATTTTTGTTTTTTATATATTTTTTCAATATTAAAGGATACAATGCAACTGTCCTAAACCAGAATTTTGCAGATTTTTAAAGTCTTGAGTTGTTACAGTAAAAGGAAACTAAAATGTACTTTAATGAGGGTCATTATATATTTTTTGTTACTAAATCGGTATATTGTTAAAGTTCCTTTTTTTATTGATTACTGTAACAACCTTAAAATTTTAAAACTGTTGTCCACTTTTATTGCTTTATTTGTTTCTATTTTCGGTGCGTTTTTTTTATTAATAAATGATCATTTCTTATTATTAAATTGTTAAAAGTATGACGAATAGACCAATTATTGTATTTAAATTTACTTAACATATTTGTTTTTGCTTATCTAAAGAAAACACTTAATATTGATCATCTTGGAGACGTTAAATTACGAATCGATGTATTACCCGACCCCCTTTTCATTTAAAAATTTTGGGGTGGTGGCCCTGGTGATTAATAAGTCGAAGAACCGCCGTCCAATTTTTTGTAAGAAACGTTCTACCTTCGTAAATATCTTGACGGGTTTCGGCGATTTTCCCAAATCTGTCTCTTTTCGCAGACAACTTAAGTGGCAAGTTTTTAAATGAACATCCTGTACATTTTGGGAACGTTAGCTTTGGGTGACTTTACTACAGTTTAGCAATCCATAGGTTTTCATTACTATTTCCTAATAGTCGCAATACATAACTGTCATATTTTAACAAATAAGTTTAATGTAAATGTAAATTTAACATTGAAATGCCTTTTCTCACGGCATGTTTAAACAACAAATACACTTAAATGCGTAATTTGTTGCCTTCAATACATTTGATTAATTTATTTGCATTGCAAGGCCTGCAGTAGTAACTTAAGACTTTAGTTACTGTTGCTTAACAGGAAGGATAAGTAATATTTTACCTAAGTACACATGTAAATTAATTCGTTTTAATGCAGGCATTGGTAGGTAGTACCAAGTAAAATTGAGTAGATGTCATTTGGTTGTTTAAGTAATTTATTAGTTTTACAACTACTTTACTACTTTTCTTTACGTTTGTAATTAAGCGACAGTTCAGAAAGCTTTTGCTACTGGTTTTACGTAGCTAATTAGATATGGACATTATAGTTTACTACCTCACTTAATAGTTTAGCTTTTTGCTGATTAGTAATACAATTTTTTGGTATATGTCTTTTATACAATAAATAGATAACGCAAGAAAGACCACCAACAGTAATGAAATGTATTTTGTGGTTATTTATAGCCATATTTTAGATGATTACATTACATTTTTTAAGATTGGAAATAGTTACCCAAAAACCCTTTAGATACCTTCAGTCATAATATTATTACGACCGACAAATAAGTGACAAATAAATAAACATTTAGCTTTCCATATTATAAAATTTTGATTTTTTTATTATGTCTCCATAATTTTGCGAATTAGGGTAACAACAATTCGCGCATTTAGTTCTGACGTCACGACGCAGGCAAGGAATCCAAACAATATATTTTTATTAGTGGAATTCGTGATGAAAGTTAAAATAACGCGATTTATGTGAGTTTTTGTGTGTTTTAAAATGTTTGTGACTAGTGTCGGCTATTTGTGACACTGTGACTCTAAATTTTCGTGATTATTTGTGATATTCATTCAGCTAACCTAACTATGTGAACAAAAGTATAATTTTTACGAACTTCAATCGATGATATTAATGCTGAAGGGTTCCTCGTAATCCATTTTGATAAAACTAATATTAAATATCCTAAATAGTGCCACTAATGTAACAAAAATGTTAAATAAAGTATATTTTCCATAGAAACCTTTGTTTGTTTTATGGAGAGGCGAATGGGTCGAGGGGTTTGTTTGGATTCCATTCAAAGTCTTAAAAATATACCTCTGAGTCAGCCTTTATGGCAGTGTGAAAAACCCATGAAAAAGAAATATGACAAGAGTATAATCTATCGCTTTTGGTCTTGCTGACCCCTATGATTATGCAGAGCTAAAGTTTATTGTTTTTAAGTAATTTGCTCAGCTAAGCGCAAGACTGCTCTAACAGCATGTTCTTGAGGGAAAAACGTCAACGTCGTTTGAGCATCTGCGCGGGTGGCATTATAACGGCAAGTTGCTGCAAAGATGAAAAAAATGACAATAAACGCCAAGTCTTATACGAATGGACTCTAGCTCACAAAAGATTTCCAATATTGTTAAAAGTCTGAAAATTGTAATTGGTAAGTCATCAGGTTGTAAAGATGTTTGTAACATTCAGAGCTGATTTCTTGCATTATTCCAAGCAAATAAGTTCCTTATAACACATGTCCGAAAATCAGCCATAAAATCAATTAATGTTTAACCTTGAATATTTAAAATTATATGTATAGTAGCGTAAAATAAATAATTAATAGTTTATATTTATTAAGTAACTGTCTCTAAAAAACATGTTTTTCTTAAATAGTAAATATAATTTTTTAAAGAAAAATAGAAAAACAAAATTTTTGACATAATTGACAACGTCGTAAGCGACACGGTGTTTGTAAACCAAAAAATACCTACGTCGGGAGAAAATAGTTTAAAAGTTTCTTGCATACTTAATAAAAGTAATGTTTACCCAAAATAAATTCACAATTTTTTTTATGCTGTATTAGTGCGTGCATTATAATAGAAAAGAGATGTTTTTGGTATGAGAGTATCATGATATGTTTTTTAGTTACGGAGAGACTCAGTGCAATTCTGAAGAAGCTAGACGCATTTGCGAAAAACGTTTTTTCTGATTAAAGGCTATTAGCTAAAAGAACCTTTGTAGGAGACTTCCACACCGAGAGAAATCGGCCAATTAAAGTCGTTAATTATTTTTTCATAATTATGACAATTAAGTCATTAATTATTACTATTATTTTTTAATAACGCCTATAAAACGAAATTGCTATGGTAATTAAAGACACTTTATAGGATCCGTCTAATTACTGCTATTAAAGGTGTAATAGAACCTGCAAAAGACTGCAATAACAGTTATTAAATAATATTAAGAAATTTCTATTATAATAGGTTTAATTAATTTGCAAAGTTAAGATAATTAAATTACACTATAGCACCCATTAAACGTCTTTACTAAAATGTTCTTTAATAATACTTATTAAACAAGTAATAAAAATAATTAAGAACATTAATAAAATCTATATTATGTTTAATAATTTCAATTAACCCAGTTTAAAGAAATGATAAGGTTTTTATTACGAATTAAACCGAACGACACCGATCCTGACCGACCAGCTCTAACAATCCAGTGTGCGGGTTTATTCCATTCGTGGTATCGGGGTTGTCAGCACGTTTTCAGTCTTTTCGGATACTTACCTAGATCGTACTCGTTTCACGTTTGCGCAGTTAACAAAAAATCATTGTCAGGTGTTGTGTTGTAATTTTTAGGAGTTTTATAAAATAGATATCTGTAATTTTGCCTACATTTGTTGTAAGTTGTGTAGTTTGTTACAATCATGTACCGCTGAATATAAACGAGTTACTTTTCATTAAATAAAATTTTGTGTCTATCTTTTCCCCATTGATAAAATTTGTACCTCGTATTAAAATTTAAACAAATGTAAAGTTGAGGTAAAATGCATATATTTGACAGATTCATATCAAATAAGAAACGTAATATTAAGTATATAAAAACAAAAAGCAAAAATTAAAAAATATATTTTTTACGAATGTTTGGAAACTATGCAATTTAAATTTAAGAACTGTAATTCTTATTGCTTTCAAAGTCCCAATAATGTGCAGTATTTTAATTCTGTGGTAAGATGGCAAAACCCGATATGTCACGTTTGGTAAAATGATATGTCCTGAAAAATCACAATTTCAGTACAATATTTTTATTTTGCAACTAATTGTTTTTATATAAGTTGCAAAATTTAAATACTGTACTAAAATTGTGATTTTTAGGACGCATCAAAGTTAAAAGATCTCTCCTCAACATTTTACTAAAAGTGATATATTGGGTTTTGCCATCTTACCACAAATTTAATTCCGAATTTAAAAAAACAAAAAAAATGGTGAATGCACACTAATTAAAGTCCTTTAATTATCGCAACTCTACTCTTTAATTAAAATCTATATATAATTAATTCGGAATTTAATAATGTTTATTAAACGGGTTTAGTTGTCTTTATTAATGTACTTTAATTAAAACTATTAAACAGAATTTAATTATATTTAATTAAACTTCTTTAAATATTATTATTAAACAAAAGCTATAAATTGACTTTAATTACCATACTAAATGACTTTAGTTATCCCCTATTTAACTAAGAAAATTTAATAGGGATTATTAAAATTTTAATTATGGTCATTAAACGGTTTTCTCAGTGCAAAGACTTAAGACTATTGTAATTACTAATATATTTAACTGTGAATTAGAGTGATTTATGAATGTCTTTTTTTTGTTTGGTACATCATTTTAAATAAGTGACTGATAATCGTGAATATTGGTGGTGTGTAAAGCCACGTACCGGTAATTTTTTAAAGAAATATAATGTACTAAAAATGTTTTTGAATAAAAAAAACGATTTCATGAATCAGTTGCTATCCTCGTGCACACGTATCCCTGTTATATTGCAACGTTGCCAAATAATTGGTAACATTTAATTATTAACGACGTAATTTTCTTAAAAGGAATAATTTTCGGATATAATCTATTAAAAACTTTTTGCTAAGAATAATGCAACGAATCACCTTTTAAAGTTACGAACATTATTTTCCTTACACCCTGTATAAAAAATTCAAAAAATATCGTTACAGATAAAGGTGGAAGTATGGTTATTTTGTGCTAAACAACCCTAATCTACAATATAGACAATACAGCATCTTTATGTGATCACCCGGTATAATTAGTCAGGATGTATCAATGCATAAATCATAATATATACATATTATAAAATTACAGAAAGATGGTCATTTTAAACATGCCTAACTAATATTGTCAATGGGGCAATTTTCCGATGCTTTTCAATACGTATTATTACTAGGTTATTTTAGCAGCTAATAACATAAATTTGCCCAGAGTTTACCCAAGATTATATCTAGTAGAAAATTATACATATTTTCAAAATGATACTGGTTATACCGCTATAAAAGATGAAATATTTGTTTTAACGGTGAAGATGTAATCTGAAAATGGACAAGTTGTGGTCATGAAATTTAACTATGTGGTTACATATTTATCGTAATAATTTAGCTTATTTATTTTTGACTAATACAGATGGTATTTCAGATTAGATGCTAATTCTTAAGGATGTGAATTCTTAGGTGACTTTATAAATAATTGTTTAAATAAATGTACGTTCTAAAGGTAAATATTTAACAAAACTATTTTTTCTTATAACATTGAAGATACTACCTAAAACACTTTTATAAAAATAAATTTTTTAACAGAATGTATTATAAACCTTCGTCAGCTACCACAGATACTTAAGATATTATTATTTGCTTCCTACATAAAAATGAAAGCAGATATCTTAGAATAACAACTTTACAAAGTATTTTAACTTTTCCAATTGGGCTCATTTACTATAATTCTGCAATTGAAGCAAAGCAGTGCAAAGCTGACAGCTTTATATATTGCCATACCAAGAGCAAAATAAAAATTTGTTAAGTGTATCTCGGTATGTCGTTTTTGCGAGGGTTTCTGATAGATTTGTACAATTACAAAATATTACAGCTTAATAAGGACGATTATTGCGTTTTTCTTAAGTAAACGTTTTTACCTAGATATTTCCTTACAAAAATTGCCAGAACTTGTATTTTTAGCTTAAATAAAAACTCGTTTGTTATCAAAGCTAAAAGCAAAGTTATTAATTTTATTGTTTTTTTTTATATACAAAAATAATAAATTGTTAAAAAGGTTCTTTTTTCTTGTTTTAAAGTGCCTGACGAGTACTTTATAGCCCTAAAATATAAAGCCAATATCTTTAACTATCACAAAGTGGCGGTAATTTTAAAATTACCCAAATACCTGATTGGAATGGACATATTTCCGAAACTAATAAAGTAATATATACTTAATGTGGTATTTCACTAAACCCCTTTTAAAAATCTTTTTACCGATAATAAATATACAGGGTGCTTTATTTCAAAAAATATACAATACTTCTTTCTTTTTTTTATCTTTGACAATCCACGAAGGCTGAAAGCCTAAATACTAACGTACCGTGGGTGTCTTAAGCAGGGTAAGAGGAAGTTTGTTAACACGGGACTTAAAAACTTGAAGATTTAGGGGGAAGGAAAGACCTCCGCTGGCAGTAGGTTCCACAGTCTAGAAACTCTAGGGATAAAAGAACGAACAAAATGGGAAGTTCGGTGCCTGTCCAATTGGACCGTATAGGGATGCATACGTGCGGCACCACGAGTTTCTCTGTTGGGAGCTGCAAGAAGAGGGACTATACTGGATAATTCGTCGAAGCAGAAGCCGTAAAAGTATCTATAGAAGAGCGATAGATCTCGCACAGCTCGACGATGGGCAAGAGAAGGAAGTCTTTGAGTAAGTAAAGGATCATTAATAAGACGAACAGCCCTTCTTTGAATGGCATCAAGAATGCTGAGGGTTGTAGGGGATGCCATTCCCCAGACATGAGAACAATATTCCAGAGAGGGTCGAATTTGGGACACATACAAAGTGTATAAATTGGAAGGGGAAAAATACTTTTTGGCTCGGAAAAGAAATCCAAGCTTTTTTGACGCCGCGGTGGCTATAGATACAATGTGTTTATGCCAGTTAAGGTTATTTTCAAATGTGACGCCCACAAGGTTAAATGTGTCCCCGCTCTGCAAAACCT